>JAVTVY010007926.1:0-43158 GCA_036873755.1 Hanleya hanleyi
CCCCAGGCCTGGAAAGGACTAGAAAAAACCCTGGCCAGATAGGATGCTTTCGTTCAACGTAAAATGATTTCACTCCTCTTCCACACAAAAACACCACTAAATGAACTGAAAGTAAAACTCATGGACGAATCGCTATGCCTTTTACGCTTGGTTTTACTGACATTCAGCTTCATCCAGAGAGGATGTGTATCACTATACGAGATTGTTTCAAATGGTTTTAATTTGGAAGAGCAAAGACACACATAAACACATTGCCGCGGTGCATGTTCATTGGTCTACTGTATCCGGTAATGGATCAGGAGAATGAATAGATTTCAGAGCAAAATAGGACACAACGACAGTGGGGCTATCAAAGACGACACTGGGGCTATCAAAGCTATTTTCTGGGTAATTTAGGATTGCGCTGCCTATCACGTTAAATTTAAAATGGAGAAAAATAAACTTGCCCTAAACACAAATTTGGTTGTTTTCGGCTGTAGGAACGTGGATTTTTGAAGCTGTTACTATGTTATCAGCCATTAGAAGTGGTGTAAATTGCTGCTTACCCTGGGCACAAATTTCACAAATTTAATTGATATTAATACTAAACATGCTCTCAGGGCAACCAGAAGAATTGAAACTATACCACTGAATCATATAAGGGTTTCCTTTTTTCTGCAACCAGCACTCCAATGTGACGTCCCCGAGGCCCGCCCCCTGTACAGACCTTTTGGTCTGTGATCATATATGTTGGCATTTGTGGGAAGTTGATGCTGGGTCGACATCGGGCTTTACAGACTAGTCTTTTGTGCTAAATGCCGTAATTTTCATCTGACGACAATACAGCTCACAAATCTCCAGTGAAACAGCGAAACAGCTCACTAATTATCAATATACGAGTTGTCAGAGCATTTCCATCATAGCTCTCTAGATTTGTATCTAATACCGCTTATGCCGGTGCTAGGGGCCGTCTGGTCATATCATCCAAGTTGCCACATGAACGGGAACAATAAAAGCGTACCTCAGATACAACACATATCACGAATCGTTAGGTTCTTGGTATGTGCTTTAGAATAAGTTAACCAGAAGACTATACTGTGGAGTCATGTGGCTCTGCCAGTATGTCGGCACCTCTTCCCACTTCTCTATATGTGTTGTAATCAAGCCTGTTCTTCCTTGTTTCGATCAACTTTCAGGATGCGGTTATGTTGAGAAGGAAAATTGGTAAATTTCAAATATGATCATTTACTCAAGCCAAATTTGCTTATCGTAGCATGTGACGGGTTACCATGGTTATAATATGAAGCTTTGCAAGTGAACATAATAAAAAATCCTTCACTGCGTGAAATGGTCAAGTTTTCGATATCGGAAACCCGCCGGAAACCTATTGGAAACTGTAGCGACACAGTTTCCAATAGGTTTCCGGCGGGTTTCCGTAATTGGAAACTTGATCATTTACGCAGGGCTTGTTGATGGGATACTCCAACTAGGTACGAAAGCAAGTTCTGTCCAGCACTCTTATGCTGGCTACCAAATCTTCACTCCAACTTGCCATTCAATGAGAAGCTGTTGTCATTGAAAGTGCTTCGATGCATCACTAATCCATGTAGCAACTGTTATGTTTAATTAAAAAAATTGTAATGCTGAACTGCAATACCCATATTGTGTGCATAACATATTAACAATAAATAAGGTTACCGGTAGGTTGCGAGTTCATGTCGATTAAAGTTGGCCAGGCCAGGGGGATGGGGGGTTTATGGACACCCTACCAAACCGATCATATCTCCGAAACGACAAAAGAGCCTGCTTGATCCTACTTGCGTAACACTCCGATCATAGGGTCATGGGTAAGTTCAAAAGGATGGCCATTTGGGTGTATCAGAAAATGATGTTTTTGTCGTTTTTCTTCTAAATTCCTACTACTTTATTTCACATCAGATTTATTATTTCTAATTTATCATACAGTTTCTGCAAAGAAAACACATAAATAAAGAATTCGAAAAATCCGACAGAAAAATCGTCGCAAAATACCTTTTTTTGAGAATGAAATCAATGTGACCTTTGCAACTTACATGTATCCGTACACGCAATAAAATGATGGACTCTGGTTTCATAAATTCTGAAATTTTATGGTTTCCTTCGAGAAATAGCAAAACTATCACAGGAACAGGAAAGTAAAGAATCTGGTCTATTCGTCAGGTAAGCCAAGTATGTCAGGCGGCTACATGAAGGGAACATTGTTGGACCTGGACCTGGACGACACAGGGCGCCCAATTGAAGTTGTCCTACATAACATAGTAGGGAGAAATTTGCAAGATTCCAGGTTCAGCATTCAATGCTTTTGGTATTCAATGGAAAAGCCTCGGGGATGAGTTTACTATATGGCTGAATGCGATTTCAGTACCAAACATTCTGAGAAGATAGTGCCTATAAATTTAGGATGAAAGGAGTCGTGTACTCTACGCAAATAAATTCATACAATAGAGAGAACACTTCTCTACGCGGGATCCTTGCCCGCTAGCCAAGCAGAGATTTGGCTTACAGGAAATGATAATAAATTGTTGGAATGCGGGAGTGGTATTAATTAAAGGAATAGTAAACTCTGCTTAAACTCGTGCTCGGCATGACAGAATTATGCCATCAGATTCCAAAAACACGGGTAGAAAAAATTAGCAAAATTCTACAACTGAGTAAACACCGATTTATCGTTCACACTTTAGCACTTTATGATCTGCGACATGTTGGAGTGACTGTGACGTATGATAGGTCATACTGTTTTTATGTAGATGGCGCTGCAACGAAACTCCCGTTGTCATCCGGGCTCTATCCCATAAGATACAGCATTAAACAGCAACAACGGCAGCATTAGCAGCGTTTCTTCTACTGCTATCGAGTGATGTGGCCTGATATTCCTGCCTCCGAAAGATACCTCGTGAAATCATATGCAAAATGCCACATGTCAACCTGTATATCAATTCGACATTCATATATCACGATCCTCATAATCGTCTCTGAGCGTAAAGAAAGGTCCACAGATCTGTCCAAAGCCATCGACACAATAATTTACACCTGGTCTCCATGTTATTAGCTACACTGCCTAGAGCACAACTACGTCACAGGAATAATGTCAGGTGATATTTCAAGGATTTTCATTGGCTAACGGCTCTCAGACTTGTTATAATGGCGACCTTCACGGATTCTTGATCTGGGCAATAGCTCTGATGTTCAAAATGTTCTCATTCATTCGGAATTACTAGAAAAGCTGATTTGTTTTTTTTCGAATACTAATGCTATAGTTCTTTCGATATTAGTATGCATCGATTTGGGGGTTTCTATTCCTTTAAACGCAATATTAAAAGGGTAGTGGAAAACGAAAACGGCGTACTGGCAAGAAGTTATATGTACCCACAGACAAATATACTGACTGCATATTTCTAAAACCTCACAGAACAAATACCTGTGAGTTCCGACGTTTCATTCTCCACCATGTTTAAAAGTCACAAAACTACAGCCATAATGATCTGATAATGGTTTGTACAGATGGTAAGAATCTCACCGTATACCGGCAACAAACGCCACACTACAAGGTTGGTGGAAAAATATGCCGACGTACTGACAAGAAGTCATATGACCCCACAGACAAATAAACTGACTGCATATTTCTAAAACATCACAAGTAGCAAAAGTGATCCCTGCGATGATTTTTTTTTATCCCAACCACGCTTTTATTGTACCTGCTCATGTGAACAAATTGAATTCACATGATCACACGACCCTTAGAACCTGCTGAGTGGTATGAGATACAAGTAAAGTCAAGTCAGGTGTTGAAAATGATGACCCATTCCTGGCCAGACGTCATTTCCTGTGTGTTTGACCTACTTTATGATGCTTCAATCATGAAGAGATAGGATTATTTTCACGCCAAATAACAGTCAATCAACACAAGGCTGAACATTGTGTACCAGGGACAGAATAGCAACAGTTATCCTGTAGTATGATGAGGCATTAGAGATTATATTGCTGATGTATCATGGCACCCATGTTGGAATTCAATTCTTTCGCGCGTCATATATATTTCGTCAAGGGGAAATAATTAGGAAAAATTTGTCTTATTTCTTAAATTTTGAGTAATGTGGTGTTTTCTTCTACCAATTTGACTAAAGGGAGATAATCTGAATTCGAGTTCAGAGTACTGACCCCAGAAATGAAAATATGTTCGAGGATGTGTCTAATGATTTTCACTTTCAAATGGAAAACTATCAAGAGATCAGACCTAAATACTGAAATAGATGAGATAACAATTTTGGTCCGTCTTTAATGATATGTCGGCTTCATTGGGAAATTACTGCCGCAAAATATATAGGTTTGAGGGACATGTCATCAGACTTTTGCAAGATAAAAAATTTCAAGTAAATCATTCAATTATTTTGATGCTGAAATTCATTAGATAATCATCGAGAAATCACATGTTTGACAGGTTTTAGAGAAACAAAAACAGTTGATGTCATTAGTATTGAACCAATAACAACAAACTTAGCATCGCATACAGACAATTATTAGCCTGTCTCTTCATTACTATTATTTAATCATTTGGATTATTACTTTTAATCATATTTTTGCTCTGGTAGAAAATTCCTCGCGCAAAATGCTAACAATTGCCAAAATAAGATATTTATCATATTTTGTCTGCTTTTGATAAAACTCATGTGCATTTCATGCAAACATGTTCTCGCAGAATGACAAAACATTATCTAGCCTATTCATTTACACAAGTTGTGAAATTTCGACGTTTCAAAAATGTTCAGCAAACAAGTCCACCTGCGGAGGGACAGTAGTATTCTAATATAAGGCTTCTTTCCCGGGTATCTCTCGTCCTAGCCATTATGAATTTACCCATGATCTTTTGTCTCTATGATATAACAATTATGATCGGAATGATGTCAATATTGCAAGAGCAATCAGAGTAAAAGTAGTTTAACCATCAGAAGGTGTAGCTGGTGACCAACGATTATCGATATCACATACAAATCACAAAGCAAGCACATTGTGCATGTTCAAAACACGGAAAGCTGGATCAACGATTAACAAATATACACATAAACGTATGTAGCCGTATGAAGACGTAACTATCACAGTTTGCAAGAAGCACAAGCACATGTATTCTCGTTTCAAAGGGTAATACTGATTCGGAAAACTAATTAAAACTAGGTTGTTGTTAGTACATTTGGTAATTAAGGGACATTGGAAATTAAAAAAGAATATGAAGATTCCCTAGAGAGATGAGGTCCTCCAAATTCAGAGCTATGGTTTTAGTAATCTTATTAGGAATGACAAACGTGCGCAACCGCTTGATTCGTAGTTGAGGAGGTTTAGATATGTTGAACAGATAGTCATAATTGTCGCGGCTACACAGCGAAACTTACACCAGCCATTTCCAGCTGGTTACCTTCACCAGCCAGTAGCGTGTAATCCACAACTGAACAGAGCTGGCAGGAAAGGTTCCCTTACAGCACTGTGTATTTTAAAATGAACCAGCAACTGGCTGCTTACAGGCAGGTACCGTTGAGTTACCAGACGGTACTGCGCGGCTACCGTGTGGTGACTGACAGGTTATTCACCTGCTGGTTACCTGACAGTTACCGACCAGTTACTATACATTAACTATCTAACTATCTGGTAACCATCCAGTTACCAGCTGAATGGTACTGTACGGAAAGTAACCAGCGGAAGCTAACTGTGCGGTTACTGCACAGTAAACCTGCTGGTAACAGGACCTTTCCTGTCAGTACTGTTTAGTTGTGAACCGCACTGTACGGGCTGGTGAATATTTCGCCAGGTATCACCACAAATGAATCCTAGGACCCTCTCCTGTAGCAAGACTGAGACACGACATTCAATATTCTGCGAAAAAGTTCCCCGTAAATAATCGAAAGACCCATTTCACGTCAGTTAGCTTCAATTCCAAATGTGTATGAAATAAAAATAATAAAAAAACACAGGCTGGTTTCCTACAGAAAAAAGCGGTCAAGAGTTTTCAATTACGTCAGCAAGACTTGACGATGTTCTGTACATAAAATCCTAATCACTTATCATTATTCCTTATCCAAACGAAATCCCGGTCGTTTCCAGTGTTGTATCTCAGTCACCATTTCAGCATATTTTCAATCCTTTTAGTGTTCTTCACGTTGCAAAAGTGGGAGGCAAAAGAACAATAATTGAAGTTCGACATAATGACGGTGTGACAAATCAGTACCCTGGTTATAGTGTTCAGATATCTACCGATAGATTTAGCACATTTCAATGCCCTGAATCCTTTTTACACAGGTTGCAGACATCAGTATAAAGTCAATGGTAACTACCAATCATTCTATCTCATTTTCACGACTAATTAGCGTTACACTCATTATATTAGCCAACAGCAAGGACCTGGAATTTCTCCTGTTAATCTACATGTTATTATTCTTAAACCAAAGTAATATGTTTTGATTATCTCGTTCCAGTGTTTATAACTGTCTCAAAGTCTGGATTTGAAAAATAAATCGTAAATTGTAATCGTTCTTCCATATTGTCGCCCAGTGAGAGTATGTAACAATGATGTGACACTGATTAACCCTATCTGACCTGGGTTTTTTGAGACGTGGTGTGGCCTGGGGTGAAATGGCTCCCCCCTAATTATTTTTCCTATCCCTTGAGCTAGGGGGCTTATCCCACTATGCCGTTGGGTCAAGCTCTACAAGAAAATGTAAAAAATCCAAAATAGCCGCTTTGATGACGTTAAAGTGACGGCATTTTTGGTCGATTTTTCGGTCAGATTTTGTGATTATTTATGCAATTTATCCGCAAAAACTGCACGATGACTTAGTTTTTGCCCACTTTTCATCGCGAAAAAGCAGAAATTTTGAAGAAATACGACAAAAACATCACTCTTCTGGTACCCCACGCTAGCCGCTATCTTGAATTTACCCATGATCCTCTTCTCAGGGTGTTATGCAAATAGTCTCAAACTGACCCCAATATGATAAACTATAAGGTCACAAAGTTTCAGCTTTCTATTTTTTGTCATTCCGGAGACAGCGCAGAAAGTTTGGTGGGGGGCCATTTCGCGCCTCCCCCCCCCCTCCTCCCCAGGCCAGGTAGGGTTAAGTGATAAGATAATTTGCAGCATCAATAAACACTGACTAATTATAATGTGGCTAACAACAATTGTACCATTTTACTACAGTTGTGTCATTTTACTACAGTGGTACCTGCCATAAGGTTAGGACTATTGCACAAATTTTACAGCATTATGACCCTTGAAATCACATATTCAAATGTTATTGGTAACGGTATTATAAATGTTTTAGAGATGTAATACTGTTCGAACAAAAAGCAGAAAAAAGAGGAATCGTTGAATATAATGCCAAGCTGTGACTGTATAATTGTCCGTGATGTTTTCTTTCAATTCTCAAAATCCATGCCTGGTTGGCGTGCAATTGTAATCCTCATTAGTTGAGCTACTGCGTTCACAAGCAGGCATAGTCCCGTTTGTAGACACTCATATTCCCTAACTGTTAAAGTCAGAGTTGGACATTAATATTAATAACAAGCACTGTGCCATTTGCAATGCCACTGGTATTGTTCCTACTTTGGACACTGATTCTCGATTTGTACCGCGTTACATGTTATTGTCTTAAAAAATTAAGAGTTATGCCACAACACGTTTCATACTTCAAATTATGAATTAGAAGTGATATTTTCAACATTGATGTGCAGCTGTCAAACAGCACTGATTTTTTTCTGGTTTATTGGTGGTCAGTAAATCACCAGAGAAGCTTTCGCTCTGGTGTTTCTGGTTGCAGCGGAATTCGATTTTCATTCTGGGGCGTAATCTGATTCTTCTTAGTTTACACCGCTCTTTGTCTCCGCCATTACTGTATGTAATATCGAACTTGTTGGTGGCGGTATATACAGAGGTGCACTGCGTCGATAGGGAACACTGAATATGACTACGCAGCTTATACATTGAAATTATCAAGTCAAATCGCATCCTGCAAACTTCTATCACTCATATCTGGAAGATTCCGACTTTGTCGTCAGTTATATGTGCCATACTTTACCGGAACGAAGGGAATACTGGGATGGGTTTTGATGTCGAAAATGCGTCCCTTAAACATCGACGTGTTGCGAGCTGCCCCTCCTCTCTCTTGTACATATTTTAGTGTTTTAATTTATGTCACAAGCTTTACAACACTTCTCAAATGTATGTGACCCATTCGGCTGTCGATTTGAAATCAGATTTCTATTGTAGGCCTTGTATAACTTTCTAAAATAATATGAAAATATAACTCAACCGAGGACCCTTTGAGTTATTATGACCTGCATTGAATAAGCTATAGTTCGTTTCAAATATTTATCTTATTGCATTGTTACTCGAAATAAATACTGAGAACAAACGAAATTATATTTTGGGAAGCCAAATTCCCAAAAAGAAACTAAAGGAAGACAAGATTCGATTGAATTTAAAATTCGAAAATATCAATCCCATATACGGTATCAGAGAGTGAAATTATTTGGATGAGTTTTTGTTAGATGTAGGTCTGCTAGTATGATGTACACGTTAGCAATATATTATGAATTCAACATATTTTAATTACCACGATTAATTAATGCTTTAAGCTGGATTATATTTTGTCAATTTTAATACCACACAAAATAACTAATAGCAAACGGTGACAACGATGCTGTTTGTATCATCCTCTTTCAAGGTTGTGAACCCCATAATTTAAGCTAATACAAATATTGTCAAAAGTAAATACTTTTTATTGGATGTCATTTTTTATATTTTATTCAAAGCTGGCAAAGATGGTGGCATGCGACCAGGCATATAGGAATAGTTTATTCCCTGTAAATCAATCAATTTAAATGCGCAGTGAACAAGTTTACTAAAGAGCTGTGCAATGGAACAATATAGTACAATGAATAATATCAGTGACTATTAAAAGTGCAACATTTCGAGTAATACATTTCGAAACAGTGCGAGAAATGAGAGGATGATAACAGGACGCATATCCTTAAAGGATTTTAATCAATATTTTTTTTCCTCTGGAATATGTGTCAGAAGAGTTAGTACTTAATTAAGAATTTTTTTTAAAAAAATTTCCTTGTCCCCTGGGGGCGTATTTAAGATTTTTTCATTAAAGACCTGTAGCTCAATTTCCGCCAGTTAACCCGTTAATGAGCTTAGGCGTCACGTGATCTTGTGACGTCAGACAGGCGACCGTCTCCTGCGGACAGCTTTCAGGGCTATATATTAAGCTGTGGATTTGCGATTACTCCATCGCGTATATCTCTGTATAATTAATCGAAAACGATTCGAAACCATGGAAGAATATGCCAGTGATGATGATCTATATACAGACCACATAAATGGACATCTTGACGTTCTGCCGTATCAGTTTGAACCCGCAGGTACTTTGTTATTGTGCCATACAATGGGCCCATATAATATCATCTCTTTACATGGCACAAAGCCACGGAGAGATATACACTGCCCATTAGACAATACTCTCTAAAATAATTAGATTGAAAATTCAATCTATCAGATTGAAATTAGTGATCAATCTATTTGATTGAATTTTCTGTCTACAACAGATCAATGTCATCGTTTTCTATCTATTAGATTGAATATTTTCAATCCGATAACAGATTGGTCACTAATTTCAATCTGATAGATTGAATTTCAGTCTAATTATTTGAGAGAATATGACTAGACGGAAACTGGAGAAGAAGGCAAAACCAGCTGTCAAATTTCTCGTTTTCTCTATAATCTTGTGCACAGAAGGACGAAAGAAACTTTTCGGGATGATGGCTTCATACTACTACAGGCAAATAAAGCCGTAGCCGCGAGTTTCTTTGGGATGGCTAAAAACGCACATCCTCTATTGAAATTCAGGTATGAAATATCTGAAAACGAGGCGAATTATCTAGACGTTGCCGTTTTCAAGGTAAAAAGATACACATCTTATTTGGATCTCTATCTCTATAAAAATGAAGCGGGCATTCTCTCTCGTCGACTTTATGACAAAAGAGATGATTACAATTTCGACATCGTAAACTATCCCTTTCTGGATAGTAATATTCCAGTGGGACCTGCATATGGCGTATACATATCTCGCTTAGTAGCATTTGCTAGATCCTGTGTTAAATGTGATGATTTTGATCAACGTCGCAAAACATTGTTGCAGAAACTTGTAAAACAGGGCTGTTCCACTGGGCGCCTCCACTCAGGGTTTCTCAGGTTTGGCGATACGTGTCGCGTGCTGATAGCAAAATACGAACGTAGCGTGCAAGATCTATGGCGCTACGTTTCGTAACTTGTGTCTAATTCCGCTTAACCCGGGGCTGGGGGCCGTGTGGGCCCATGTACTTCAAGATCCTCTTGGTACTCATGTGAACAGTCACAATCAAAGCGTGACCGAGATACATCTTTTTTTTTTTAGATGACGACTCTATAACGAATATTATGGATTAAGAATACTGATCAGCGATACGGATTTGATATTTTTGGAACATCATGATGTCTTGCCGGCATCATTGAAAACTGTTGACCGCTTCTCTCTGCAGGAAACAAGCCTATGTTTATGTATACTATGATTGTCTTTTTGAATTTGGTGCTAATACTGTTATATGGAATAGGTCTTTGGATTATGGACGCGGATATTCTCTAATGGACGACGGCTGGATTATGAATGGACTAGACGTTTGTAATTGACAGTGGCGCCTGACTATAAACACAGAGGGTCAGACAGAGCGTGTCATTCACTGTCTGTCATTGATCAAGCATGTCACCCGTCCTTACGAGCCATCCTTCCCCTTACACCCCGGGTGGGGTTACACGTCTATGAAGATAAAGTCACCCTCGTGGAAGACCGTGGAGATGTTTGCTGGTCGCGCGCTGAGACCGCATCGAATACGGTTACGCTACACCGTGACGGCTGGACCAAATTTAAACGGGTGTTGAGCGGCGAGCTCGACGGACACCTCATCCACATAGACAATGCCATCTACGTACACCGTGGGCCCTTCTTCCCACGCCTGGGCCGCTACCAAGACCCTACGCAAAGCTTCACCCTAGACCCCGATCTGTGGACAGCCTTCGAGAAAGTGGTGCCTATCGTGGACCAGCTGTTTACACCGGACGAGCGGTCATCAGACGAGTTGGAGTGGGCTCGTGCCCTGAGAGAAGCGGCGGCAGAACCTAATGAACAAATGTCTAGCCATGAACCAGACGACGATGCCATTGATTACCCGGCTAGACTCAGTCAGCCCAGTGACATGATCACCTGATCCTTTGATCTCACGGGGTTCTCCCTGAGCGCAAATACGAGAGACAGTCAAATCTGGTACCATTCGACGTACTGACCAGACGGAGCATATAATATTTGCAAGTATCTCAGCCTTAACTCCCTGGGCTCTCTGCACGTATGCGGATAAGGTCGATATCATGGAGGAGCGCGGGCGCCACCGGCGTGACCACACCGTGCCCGGCTCACATTCGTCTGTCCCGGGAGTGGCTGGACCAACGGGAAAATGGGTGTTGTTCAGAACTGGATGAAGACCTCTATCCATCAGGCCACTGATGTGTACATCCGACGCGGCCCTTTCTTTGCTCAATTGGCTCGGCTAGATGGGGGTACTGTGCATTTTACCCTTCACCCTGATCTATGGTCTGCATTGGAAGATGCCGTGGTAGATGTGGATGAAGTGCTTGTCAAGCGGTCATCAGACGAGTTGGACTGGTCATTTACCATGGACACTGTGGAAGCCCACGAAGAAAATCAGAAAGAAACTCCGGCCCAAGATATACCCGTTATAAATAAACGATAGAGCCAGGGTCCATCATCATTTGTCACCATGATGCGCTGGGAGAAGGTGTTGGATAACTTATACTACAGTCCCGACAGTCCGGCGGCCTATAGTGCATTGTCGGCTCTCTATCGAGCGGCCAAACCCCAGGGGATACAACGCGCCCAAGTCCGAGATTGGTTAAAAAAACAAGACATCTATACCTTACATCGATCTGTCCGTCGCCATTTCCTACGGAACCGGGTCATCGTGGGTGGCATAGATGCCCAGTGGCAAGCGGATTTGGTCTATATGAGCGCCTTTGCCAAACACAACGATGGAAATCGGTATATCTTGACGTGCATCGATATCCTGTCGAAGTATGCGTGGGTGGTACCCATCCGGACGAAAACGGGGGCGAATCTCATAGCGGCGTTCAAAGATATCTTCAAGACCGGGCGCAAACCTTTGTATTTGCAAACCGACGAAGGCACGGAATTCCTCAACAGACCCTTCCAAGCCTTTCTCAAGAAACAGAAGGTCTTCTTCTTCCATACGTACAACGAGACCAAGGCTTCCGTGGTGGAAAGGTTCAACAGGACATTCAAAGGCCGCATGTATAAATATTTCACCTATAAGAATACAAGGCGGTACATCGATGTTCTCCTGAAACTTGTGAGTGGTTACAATCGAGCCTATCATCGGAGTATAGAGAGAGCTCCATTACCGTGATCCAACGCAATGAAGCCCAAGTCCGGCGTGTCTTGTACCCCAGGCCATCGCAGCGAACGCCGAAGGCGGTGTACAAGGTCGGGGACCCTGTACGGATCAATAAAGTCAAGGGCAAGTTCGAGAAAAGTTACTTGCCCAACTGGAGCGATGAGCACTTCCTGATTAAACGAAGCCTACCCCAACAGCAGCGAGTCTATGAACTGGAAGATCTTCAAGGGGAACCGTTGCTAGGGACGTTTTACGAGATGGAATTACAGCCTGTCGTAAAAACACAGCAAGACTACTACACGGTGGAGTAGATTTTGAAAACGGAACGTCGACGTGGCAAACTGTTTCATTTCGTCAAATGGCAAGGCTGGCCCAGTTCCTTCAATTCCTGGGTCGTTGCCAACCAGGTGAAACGACTATAAAGCCAGACACCACTGCCGTCATCCTTCATTCCACGTCCGACCACAGTGCTATGGACAAACAGCAGCTGCCTCTGAACACAGCGTCTCCCAAAACGCGCAAAGCGCAAGTGGGCTTTGTGGTGATACTGCTAACCCTGCTGAGTGTGTTGTACGGAGGTGGGTTTTACGACGTAGCCTATGTCAGCACGTTACTTAACCAACTGAGAACACCAGCCACCAGTGAAACCGGTCTACAGATAGCACCAGTCAACCCCGTATCGAGCCCAGTCACCACCACATCCCGTGTACAAGCCACGTCGAGCTCCACACCAAGCTCAACATCTACACCAAGTACACCCAGTACGTCTGAAGACCCACCGGATTTCATCCCTCACAGTGAACAGGCAACGACGACCGACGTTGTACCCACCACCATCATCACTCGCAGTGAACAGACAACGACGACCGACGTTGTACCCACTACTCCAGTTCACTCGTACGAAATTTACAAGAGCGGGTTACCACGACAACGGATACACCTCGAACCATGGACCCCCGTTGGCAGCATCCCTTCACTTGCGTCATCGCAGGACCGACGGGTTCGGGCAAAACGCACTTCGTCAGGAAGCTCCTTCAACACGCCGACAGCATGATCACTCCACCCATTGCCAGAGTCGTGTGGTGTTACGGAGAATGGCAGGAAGCGTATGCAGTAATGCCCCACATCACGTTCGTGGAAGGCCTACCCAACCTGGCCGATTTGGAACCCGACACCTTGGTGGTTCTGGATGATCTCATGGCGAAGACGGATGCGCGGGTCACCCAACTCTTTACCAAAGGCAGCCATCATCGACGGCTCAGCATCATCTACATTGTGCAGAATCTGTTCAGTAAGAACAAAGAACATCGGAACATCAGCTTAAATGCCCACTACCTGGTGGTCTTCAAAAACCCGAGAGATACCACTCAACTGCTGCACCTGGCGAGACAGATATATCCCAGCCGCACACCGTTTGCGTTGGAAGCCTTTAAAGATGCCACAATCCCTCAGCACGGGTATATGCTCTTCGACCTCAAGCAAGCCACCCCCGACCACCTTCGACTACGGACCGGCATCTTTCCCGGAGAGACCCACCACGTGTACATACAAAAATAATGTAAGCACATCCACAGTGGCGCCCCCAGCTGGAGTGTGTGTTTGATGATGGGGATAATAAAAAGAATTAATACTACAGCATGGCTGACTTTGTCTCTGTTCTCTGAAGTAGATAAAAAGAGCAGAGTTGTGGGTTCTAGCATTAGTTGTACATGATGTCTGCGCGAGTACGGAAGCACGCTCCGACGCTCCGTGTATTGAAGACAGCCCCACCCGAGTTGGTCCGAACCATTGTACGCGGTGCGGACCCTGACCTTGTACGCTGTCTGTGCGAGATCGGGTACAACCTGTTAAAAGGCAACGTACCACTGACTCCGGCTCAGAAGACCAAGTTGGCCAAGCATAAGACAGGTCTCCGAACCTTAGTCCAGAAGCGGGTGCCACAAACACAAAAGAAAAAGGTGTTACAGATAGGCGGCTTTCTCGGGGCCATCTTAGCACCGTTGGCCGCTTCGGTGTTGGGCCCAGTATTGGGTGGACTCTTCAGCCGACAATGAACCACACGAAAAAAATGGTCCTCGTCGAACCACGGTTCCTTCAAAACCTCCAATCGCCCTACCCTGTCCCACCTACGGTGAAGACCATAAACACCCTCGATGGAGAGATGCAACAGATCTTACAGAGACCGGGGTTAAGCGACAGTGAGAAAGTACAACGGTACAATGAGACGCTTCAACGGTACATGACGTTCATGGACCAATACAAAACCCTCTCTACCCCACACCACCACCACCACCACCACCACCACCACGTGACACACCGCCGACCTCAGCACCGCTCCAACAGCCGCCATTACCAGGGGTAGCCCCCACAGCCCCACAGTGGGTGGAAGACGAAGTGCTGAAGAGTGTACCTGCATCGTTCAAGAAACAAGCTGGCCTGGTATTACAACGGATGAAACAGAATCCTAACATGACTTGGAATGATAAAGGCGAACTCCTGGTACAGAATCAGGTGGTCCCCGGCACCCACATGACGGATTTAGTGAATGACCTGATGCGTAAACGCAGATCGCATACGGATCCTCGAGGATGGGAGGTCTTCGCTCAAGGCTTGAAAGACATGCATGTACCACAGGAATTGGTGGGAACCCCCACCGCTGGGCCTTTATGCAGCGAACCCAGCAATCGCCGAGTGGCCCACTACCTTCTTGGGAATCCGAATGGGAACCGGAGTCACCCCCCAAAACTCCACCACCACAACGGGCACCTTCTTTTCAAACCTTTAAAAAACCACCCTTGATCAGGACACCCCACATCTCCAGAGCCGTGACACGTAGCAAGTCAACGCGACGAACACGACGCCGGACACAACCGCCCAAGGCCTGGAACACCTATTAAAACCAACAGCAGCAGGACAGCTCAGTCGCCATGTTTTACCTCACCCTACCCAGTAACAGTTCGTTGGATGTGTTTCCTGACAACACCGTGGCCAAGTACGTGACCCAGTTACCGCAACCGCTGCATTTACCTGGACGATGGGAATGTGGTCTCGTGGATATCCAATACCCTTACTCGTGGTACAACGTGCGAGCCAATGAAGTGTGGTACGAGGTGACCTACGAAGGAAAAGACACCCGACTCACCCTCCCCGAAGGCCAATATGATACTCCCAAGGAGTTCATGGGTGGGCTGCCAAGACTGTTGCATTATAAGGTTCTACGGGAGGTCACGAATACTTCAAAACCCATCAAAGCCTATCCCTTCAAGAATCACGTGAACTTCGATTACAACGCACACAACGACAAGGCAGGGCTTATCGTCACCGCCAACGCGAGTGTCGTACTGAGTCCTATCCTACAGCAAATGCTGGGCTTCGATCTACAGACGTTCGCTGGTCCCACCGCCCACCAAGGCGAGATCCCGATGGATATGAAGTCGGGTATGTACGGACTCTACGTCTACTCGGACGTGGTGGACAACCACATCGTGGGCGATATCAACACACCTCTGTTACGGGTGGTGCCCATAAAAAGTTGTATGGAGATCAAGTCACCCACAGTTTCACCCACATGCTCTACCTGCCCGTACGACAGACCCACATCAACACGATCACGGTGGATATAAGAGATGACACGGGACGACCGGTGGCATTCGAACGCGGGAAAGTGGTGCTGACACTTCATTTTCGACAAGCACGTGCTCCCCACTTTGTATAATGAAGGTGCCTTACGAGTGCGATGCACGCAGCTATATGGACTATTATGCCCAACAGGCCGGGGGTGGCTTTCCGGTTTTTAGTGGTGCACGCATGCAACGTGGACATGGACTGGGGAACATACTCGGGAGCATCGTCAAAACGTTCCTGCCCTTGGTGACGCGTGGGGTGAAAGCAATCGGCAAACAAGCGATACGCAGTGGACTGCAAGATGTCTTGGGGGGTACGGCACCCAAAGAAGCCTTGAAACGGCGGGCCAAAGAAGCGGGAGGCGTCTTGGTGGCCAAAGCACAACGCACCGTAGGGAATAAAAGACCTGCACCACCGAGACCACGCACCAGTCGACGACCGACCCAGGGACGACGCACATCGAAGACCCGGGATATCTTTTCTTAAAACATGTCCTTGATCCACGCCGAGTCCTGCCCCTCCACCAACAGTGAATTTGATTTGTGGACCGTCCCGCCCACACAGACCAGTGCCGAACAAGGATTCTGGGTGGAGCATCTCCCGCTGTCCAGCATCAACGCAACAGGGCCCATCGAGTTCACCATCAGTAATGCGGATACGACCTATGTGGATTTAGCCCATACATACTTGTATGTGAAAGCCAAGATCGTCAATGGAGATGGCACCAGAATCGCCGACCAAGCAACGGTGGGCCCGACGAATCTCTGGCTGCACTCGATGTTTCAACAGGTGGATATATTTCTCAGCGACAAACTCATCAGTGACTCGACCAACACGTACCCCTATCGAGCCTACATCGAGACGCTGTTGTCGCATGGGCGAGAGGCTAAAAAATCTCAACTGACAGCCGCTTTATTCTACCAGGACAAAGCCGAGCACATGGGCGCAGAGAACGACAATACGGGATATAGCAAACGGAAGGCTTTGACCGCGAACGGAGTCGCGGTGGATATGATGGGTCGACTGCACGCAGACATGTTCATGCAAGACCGATACCTCTTGAACAAGATCCCCATGAAAATCCGACTGATACGGGCGCCTCCGACCTTCGCCTTGATGGCCACTAACGTAGACGGCTATGCAGCTGACTATAAGATTGTCATCGAAGACGCAGTCCTGTATGTCCGAAAAGTGAAACCGAATCCAGCCGTTCAATTGGGACACATGAAAGCCTTGGAAACAAAACCAGCCCAGTACCCTATCCGACGTCTACAAACCAAAGTGTTCTCTGTGTCTGCTGGAAATATGAGCGCCAACAAAGAAAACCTGTTCCTGGGGGAACTACCCAAGCGATTGATCCTGGCCTGTGTGGAAAATACCAGTTTCAGTGGAGCCTACCCAGAGAATCCGTTTGACTTTAAACATTTCGGCATCAATTTTGTGGCCCTGCATGTGGATGGACAACAGGTGCCAGCCACGGCCTTAACACCGAACTTTGGGCGCGCGAATTTCATTCGAGCCTATCAGAGCCTGTTTACAGCCACCGGTCAAATCAACCAGGACGAAGGAAATTTCATCAGTCGGGAGGACTACGGGAACGGATACACGTTGTTCTGTTTCGATCTGACCCCCACCTTAGAGAACGACCATCAGCTGGCCCTGGCCAAGCAAGGCAATTTACGGTTGGAAATCCACTTTCAACGAGCCCTCCGGAGCACCGTCAATGTGATCTGCTACGCCGAGTTTGACAACATCATTCAAGTGGACAAGGCGCGCAACATCCTGTGTGACTTCTCCACCTAACATGGATACAGACCAGATAACCACCGTGCTGGAGAATGACCCAGAGACACGTATGGTCTTTCAAGGGGTGTTCGCCCGAGATGTGTTCCCATTAGACCGTATGTATCCTGCTGCTTACGTTCTCAACACGGACCCGATGGATCGGCCCGGTGAACATTGGGTGGGCGTGTACTTGACAGAACAGCAGGGCGAATACTTTGACCCGTACGGCCTGCCACCCCTCCATCCCGATTTAACAGACTTCATGGATCAAGGCACAGAGACGTGGTGTTGGAACAGTCAAACGTTGCAAAGCCTGACCAGTAGCGTGTGCGGACAATATTGCTTGTTTTACCTGTACCATCGATGCCGGGGAAGACCCGTATCTACCATCGTACAGATGTTTGACGAGTACCCCAAGGCCGAGGACCGCGATGTACTCGTATATGACTGGGCCGCCCATCATTTCAATGTACAAGCCCCGTTCTGGGCTTGAATTCTTTCAATGTACACACGCCCCCTTTTCTGGGCTTAAGTTTACAAGCCCCTGTTCTGGGCTTCAGTTCTTTCAATGTACAAGCCCCCTGTTCTGGGCTTCAGTTCTTTCAATGTACAAGCCCCCCCTCCCCCCTGTTCTGGGCTTCCGTTTTCACGTGGTTGTTCTCACGTTGTTGTTGTTACTGAATAAAAAAAAAAAGAGATCTCACCAAAAAACCCTGTCTTGTGTGTTTTATTCATAATGCATAAATGCCCAATGTGGAGATTCAGTCAAACTGAAATCAGTGGTGTATGATGGAACCAAAATGTAACCCGTCAATGTTAGAATGCAAGAGCACTATAGTAAAATAGAGAGCCAATGAAATCAGCCCACAGACCAAGTACGTGTTTTGGTCTAGGTTTGGAGCGGGCATTTCATTGAGGTGCGCGCTCTGCCGGTGATGACGCGCACTTCCGGAGAACGCGCGCGCTGCGGCATTACATCATCCCCGCGCGCGGCGGGGCGGGTCGGGGCGAGCCGGGGCTGGCCGGGGCGGACCGGGCGAGCCGAGGCGGGCGAGCCGGGGCGGGCGAGCCGGGGCGAGCCGGAGCGGACCGGGCCGGGCCGGGAAAGTTGGAGGTAGTGTTTGAGCATTCCGAAAAAAACCGGAAGTGACGTCACACACACTTGCGCAGTCCCACCAAACCACGTGAATGTTAGTCCAGGTGGATGCTCCCCCACCTAGGATTCACATGGATACCTCACTCGACCCAATAGGCCCATGAGGGGCTCGCCTAGACAACAAAAACGTCTATTTCCATACCCTTGGGCTACCGCGCATGCGCAGAATGACGATATTTCAACCCCACACCCACGCCATCAGAGGCTCCCTCACATAGGCTTCACATGGATACCTCATACGACCCATTCGAACCGTAAATAGCCCATCTCTAACCCAAACACACCCACACACACACACCCAAAATTGCCTGCTTTCTATACTACGGCCAGGCTGCGCATGCGCAGATTATGGACAACGGACGAACCATTAGTGTAGTCAAGTGCTCCTGCATGAGAGCTTCACATGGATACCTCACTCGACCCCATCGGACCATTAGTGGCCCACCTTGATCCCAACACGTCCACCCCGTATGGACCTATACACCCATAGCCATGCAGTATAGGCCTATGGGCCTACCCAGGCCTCGGTGACTTTTTTTCCAAAATTTCACCGTTTCGTGCCGGGACACTTCCTATCATGTTCTAATGACGAGACTAAGAAAACAAATCCAAACAACCATATCGCAAATGTCTAGAAGTAGGTTTCCAAGTGGGCCAAACATTGGTCCTATACCCCCAGTATGGGACTATATGGGTCTATATGGGTCTCGGTGACTGTTTTCAAAAATTTCACCGATTCGCTCCGCGACACTTCCTATCATGTTCTAAATGACGAGACTAAGAAAACAAATCCAAACAACCATACCGCAAATGTATAGAAGTAGGTTTCCCAGTGGGACAAACATTGGTCCTATACCCCTAGTATGGGACTATATGGGTCTCCCTGAACTTTTTTCAAAAATTTCAACGATTCGCTCCGGGACACTTTCTATCGTGTTCTAAATGACGAGACTAAGAAAACAAATCCAAACAACCATACCGCAAATGTCGAGAAGTAGGTTTCCCAGGATGGTCCTATACCCCCCATACCCCATATAGGCATTTTCCCGTAATTTAGGATAAAGTCCGTGTTCCGTATTTTTTCAGGAAAAATTTTACATACACCCACCCTGGAACTAGGGGGAGATAACTCTATTGATAGGCAAGTCCCAATAAGCCCGGCGACCTATATACCCCCCATACCCCATATAGGCATTTTCCCGGATTTTTCGATAAAGTCCGTGTTCCGTTTTTTTTTTCAGGAAAATTTTTACATGCACCCACCCATGACTGGATGCCCCTTCACATAGGCTTCACATTGATACCTCATACAACTCCATCGGCCATTAGGGGCTCCCCTAGATCCCAACACGTCTATTTTCATACCCTTTGGCCACCGCGCATGCGCAGAATGCCGATATTTCAACCCCACACCCAGCCCATCAGATGCCCCTTCACGAATGCTTCACTTTGATACCTCACTCGACCCCATTGGACCATTAGGGGCTCCCCTAGCTCCAAAACGTCTATTTTCATACCCTTGGGCCACCGCGCATGCGCAGAATGCCGATATTTCAACCCCACACCCAGCCCATCAGATGCCCCTTCACGAATGCTTCACTTTGATACCTCACTCGACCCCATTGGACCATTAGGGGCTCCCCTAGCTCCAAAACGGCTATTTTCATACCCTTGGGCCACCGTGCATGCGCAGAATGCCGATATTTCAACCCCACACCCAGCCCATCAGATGCCCCTTCACGAATGCTTCACTTTGATACCTCACTCGACCCAATCGGACCATTTTATCTAGGGACTACTTTTTCTCCGCGGAAGCTTTTTTCCGCAACCGCATCACCGCCAGGATCGCATCACCGCGGAGGAATACATTCCCTGCAACAATTGGAACTCTCCTGTGTTAGAGGTAGCTTTTTGGTCATTCTGCCGGAACTATAGTGCACTTGACCTCTCCGCCTCGTTTCCGCCCCAAATTATGCAAATTTCCGGGGTCAACGGACGTCGAAATCACGGCTCCCTACTACTCATGTATGAATTGGGCTTTCCTGATGTACATATCAGTAAATATTAAGTTGTATTAACCCCCCCCCAAGAAACCCCCCAATGCTCTCTGTTTGAAATAATTACCAAGGTATCAAGAAACCAATTATTCATCACATCAATTTGCCATATCCAATATCACCATTATACAATCTGAAATAGGAATTATTGGAAACAGAACATGTCCAGCAGTCCTTAAATGCTACTGAGGAGACATTTTGAAGAAATTTTTCATGTGAAGTAACATCTTTAGCACCAAAATTGACAATGTTCGAAACTGATTAGAAGATCTCTTTATATCCTAATTAATGTTTACTTTTGCATAACAGTACACCAGGAAAACCTAAAAGTGAGAAGTTCAGCTTAATATGATTTGTTTATCTGAAGATATTCAGAATTTTACCTGGAAGTATGTTGTTGTTGTTATTATCCGTGGTCGTTCCCTTAACAATCTAGAACAATTTATCAATTCAGTCCTCTTTTTGATATTCCGTCTTAGCTGAACTTCGTCGTAAAATCCTTTGCCGTCTTTGTCGTTGTTGTAATTGCAGTTTAAAGGCCGCTTCTACATTCTCGCCAGCAAATGTATCGATCGATCTGTTTGGATCGATACACTGGCTTGGTTAGTCACCCATACGAGTTCTGGATTTAAATAGATCAAGGGTTTGCCTCTAAGGGTAGGAATACACCAGAGCCGTTGCGTTGGCGCAGGCGGCAACGCTCACGGCAACGCATTTGTCCGTGCATTCACCATATGCGTCTTTTGGCTGCGATGGAGGCTGCGTATATGCCTATACCTAATTTAAATAACATAACGTATGGTAATTCAGCACCAATCTGATGCCAAAGTGTGCATACTAATGTCCTTGACCTTCAAAAGGCAAGGCGTAGGCCTGTGCAGCGCGTCAAAAAATGGAAAATTCCCAATTCCAACGGCAACGCAAAGCTATAACGCAACCGATACTCAACGCAATGCGAATAGTGTGTTCACCACTTCTTTTTGCAACTTGTTCAATTTGTTGCGACAACGCATATGCGAATCGCATTGCGATGACGGCTCTGGTGTATTCCTAACCTAAATCAACCCAATCAGTGAACGCGCTAAGCCAGTTGATTAACCCTATCTGGCCTGGGCTTTTTGAGACCTGTCGTGGCCCTGGGGGGGGGGGGGGCCCTAATTATTTTTCTTGCCAATTGAACTAGGGGGCTGAAACTTACCACACTATACCCTTTGGTCAAGCTCTACCAGAAAATGTAAAAAAACATCCAAGATGGCCGCTTTGATGACGTCACAGTGACGTCATTTTCAAAAACTTTTTTTGGGGGTCGATTTTTCGGTCAGATTTTTCGTATTTTTTATTTATGTAATTTCCCCGCAAAAACTGCATGATAAATTCGTAAATATTGATGTGATGTGAAATAGAATAGTTTTTTCCCACTTTTCATCGCTGAAATGCAGAAATTGTGAAGAAATATGACAAAAACATCACTTTTCTGGTACACCACGTGGCCGCCAGTTTGAATTTACCCATGATCCTCTGCTCGGGGTGTTATGCAAATCAGCAAATGACCCCAATATGAAAACTATAAAGTCACGGAGTTTCAGCTCTCTATTTTTTTGTCGTTCCGGAGATAGCGCAGAAAATTTGGTAGGGGAGGGGGGCAGGTAGGGTTAGGCCAATCCCCTGAGTGGTATGAGATGTGACATTGAATTTCATTGCAGGCCAAACTGCTTTGATGTCAAGATAAGAACGACATTGGGAGTCAACGCAAAAACCGCAGTCTTGGGATATCGACATGCTAATTCAAAACAAACTCGGAGATGAATATACGAGATTGTATAATAGAGGCATCGACTCAAGAGCTCATTCAAGTCACCAAAAATGTCGAGGTAAACCCTCTGCGAGGATTTAGGATTAACCTGGACTCGTGAAGATGATTAGACTGGTCTCGCCTGTCTGACAAACAGTTGCATGGGAAAACCTGAGCATTACGTCACAATTTACCGGCCGACTCGGAGCGAGACAATAGAGCAGCAGAGAGCGACACTGAACGACAAAAAAATCCATCTAAAGCGAACATCACCTTTAGGAAAAGTCGACGTTTCATTAGCCTCTGATTATGTGCCTAAAGGTACCGGGTGTTCTGCACTGGGCATCTGGTATAGAAATGAACGCAGACACTGTGTAGACCTGGCCCCTGGTAAAGCTGCTGCTGAGGGGGCGGCATGATAGGTATTATTTAAGACTGAGCTGCGAGCAGCTCCAATTACAACATATATTATGACTCCTAATAGGTTCGTGTAACACATAACAATTAAGCTTTCCATCTTGCAAAATTGAAAGCAGAAAGACGGAAAACTCGAAACCGCTTCCGTGTTCGAGCTCTATAAAATGAATTTATAATATGGAAATACGGGACTGATACTTCGTAAAAATAACCTCCGATTTCCCTAAATCTGCGAGATATATACATCGTTTATATTAACCATCTCCTCGAAAACCCTTCTACTGTACGGTACCAGACCCAAAATAAAACAGTATGTCATAAATTGTAAATACTGATATTGAGAGTAACGAGAAACAGGGCAAATTTTAACAAAGTATGGCTCAGGTATTCTATATGTCATGAATTCATTTTGGAAAGCTGGGATACGGGAACGATGTAGAGCTTTCCATCTTTCTACTTTCATTTTTTTTTCAAGATGGAAAGTTGGAATAGCGGGAACGCTGTAGAGATTTCCAACTTTCTACTTTCGATTTTGCGAGATTGAAAGCTGGAATACGGGAGAGATGTCGAACTTTTCATCTATCTACTGTCAATATTAACTAAACTGTCAGTTGTTACACGAACCCTAATATCTCTGTTCCCCTCCTCGAAGTTGGTCTTGCTTGGATACATAAATATAAGGACAGTCATTCTGTATTTGTCCACTTAAGTACCGGTATTCACGCAGTCGGGCTTTTATATGTTTTCTTCATGACGATGCATTTTAGATACAATGATGACAGCTTCATGCAGTGTCATTCATATATATTTATATGTATACTTACACTGGAATCTTCTCAAATTGCTGCGGTGTAGAGCAAACAAAAAACGTGTAACTCTCAAGCTATTTCTAAGCTACAACTATACCTACGTATATCTTACACTCTTAAAATCTTACACTCATAAAATGAGAGTGTTGTATTTAACATTAAAAATGTCCGAGGAGTGACAACATTATATAAAGTTTTATATTTGTAACACTCTTAGAAAGTGTTGAAAACAAAAGTGTTATATCCAACATTATAGCGCTGTATGAGGAGCAATACAACTCTTTACAAGTGTTAAATTCAGCATCGTAAAGTGTTGTATTGCTTCAGAGGCAGCACTATAATGTTAAAAAATATCGCCTTTTTCAACACTTTACGAGAGTGTCACAAATATAACACTTTATATAATGTTGTCACTCCTCGGACATTTATAATGTTAAATATAACACTTTTATTTTAAGAGTGTACTGGTAGGTGAAATGTACGAAGCACCGTTTCTGCTATTTAAGGATTGGCTGTGATTTTTTTTTACGTTCATTGGCTTATGAACTTAACAAGCGCTGGATGAGCGCAAAGACCTCCGTCGAGGCAACATGGTTCATAGGGGAATACATCACTGAATAACACATCACTGAGCCGGATGCCAAGCTCAATTTTGCATTTGTTGGACGTTAACTTCACCAATGGTAATTAACCTGAGATTGAGGGTTCCCCACTAGCCTGTCCAGCTAGGGATGTGGAAATCACATTCCCCGCAAATACTTTTTGTTTGATTTCACGTGCTTGAAATATTGGGGTATGGAATAGAGTATGTTGATGGAAAACCTGGAATACTGCTTGAGACATTAGGCCCCTTCCCACCCACACCTCCCCCTGAGAGGACGCCCCCACCCAAATCCACACGTTAGCTGCAGAAATGAGACCCTGTGTGCCTAGTTTTACCAACTTGCTTGTGATTTTGTGCTATAGGCCCTGCACATCAACACGTCATATTATGTATGTGTACAGTATAGCATCCTCACTGGCAGAATCCTCTACAAAACACATCTGATTTTATCGACACTCCGTTCTGATCTGTCTCAGCAACATGTGATGATGATTCAATGAGATCGGAATAATTTTGTATACTGGTGTTACAGGTCACCTTCACCATAATGTATCAATTACCATGGACTTGTACATATATCACATTCATATTGAATGATGATGGCTGATGAGAATATTGCCCATATGGAACAAATGGCTGGATTCCAGCGAATAAAAAGTTCATGTTAATCATAAACAACATACAATTAATAATACTATCAAATAATTATGTATATCCTTGTCGACATCAATATAATACAGACAATATTATGACTGAATCATGGTAACAGATATTCAAGGGAATATATGTCTACACTAAACTGAAGGAGACCCATGATGCATATTATATTATGTTGTAAAACTTTACTTGCTAATCTCGATTATATTGCTTATTGTGAAAATAAATGAAGTTTTGAAAATAAATTCAGTATGATTGCCCATTACCCTCAAATTAGAAATATCTTCAGCAGCTAAAGTTAAGCCAATCATATTCCCCATGGTATTGTTGTAATATCACCCAGGTATTGATCTTTGGTTAAGAATGTAATGAGATACATATACCTGTTCTTTGTGTTATTCTGTATGCAGTTCATTCTGTATGTATTTTATATATGTACATATACCAAAAGTGGAATTAAAATTTGAATAAAATAATCAAAATATGTTCTGTTTTATCTCTACTCAGGACATGATGTCTTTGTTTCTAGAAGCTAAATCATTTCAGACACATTCAAGTCCTCTCCTGGTCAAGGGAGATAATTTTGTAAAAAAAACGAGAGATCCTGAAAGATCTTGGCGCCCACCTTTTGTCCGATAATTTTAAGCTAATGACAAGAGGATCTTTTTGTCCATTGTTACTAATAACAAATGAATGATTTGTAATTTGTTTGCAGAATTTCGAATTTGAGCGAAAAAGATCGAAAAAGGGACACTGGAAAACACCAAGATGTTTTCAGGAGTTTCAAGATTTCTAGAAACTTGACGTCGGTTGTTATAGTACAAGTGAAATGAGCAAAGTTAGTCTGAAAGTGAATGTCCAGAGGATCCTTCATCTTCGTTTTGTAGTATTTAGTTTTTTTTCCGCACGTGTCATCATTGGGTACTGGAAGCGAAGACAAATCTCTTTGACACTTTCGCATGAGCTATGAAACATACTTAAGATTTTATAATCAGGAACGAATGCTATTTCTGTTCTGTTTACTGGGCTAGTTTGAGTTATCTCTTTTAAGATACCATGCTCGAAAATAGTAAGATGGTACAAAAATTAATAATGAAGGGATCCTGTATGTGCAGTAATGTTGAACCTTTGAAAGTGTCTGAATCCTGATTATATCTCTTGGATCGAAACACGCAGTAGTCTACAGTTGTGACGTTGTGTCACACGAGTGACGTCCCTTCGTGTAGCCGACCCGTCGGCAGACGGAACGGCGGGGCGGTTCACTTGCAATGGCATGGACTAAAGTAAACTGATTTAAAATTTGAAGAAATACATTTTAATTCTGAATCATTTGAACTCCTTGATATAGAAGGTGAAGGTATGGATATTCTCTATAGTCAATATATAGAATATGCCCCACCGTTTGATCCGCCTACTCTTGTGATGCAACGTCACAACTCGGGAATACCATATTAATTTGAAGCGTAACTTGGATTTTCGAATCGGACCAAAAATGGTGTCTTGCACAACTAGGCCCCATGTGGCACCTGTATACCAAATTTCAGGAAGATCCATAACGTATTTCCTGAGAATTCACGATAACAATGTTTCAAGGGGAAATTCAAGATGGCCACGTGGTGGCCATATTGAATTTTCAAATCGGACCAAAAAAGGCATCTTGCTCAACTGGACCACAAGGGGAACCTGTGTACCAAATTTGAGAAAGATCCATGCAGTACTTCATGAGAAACCACGATAACAAAGTTTCATGGGGAAATCCAAGATGGCCGCCTGGTGGCCGTATTGGATTTTCGAATCGGATCAGAAAAGGCATCTTGCACAACTAAACACCAAGGGGAACCAGTGTACCAAATTCGAGAAAGATCCGCGCAGTAGTTCCTGAGAAATCGCAATAACAAAGTTTCATGGGGAAATCCAAGATGACCGCCTGGTGGTCATATTGGATTTTGGAATCGGACCAGGAAAGGTATCGTGCACAGGTTGACCACAAGGGGAACCTGTGTACCAAATTTGACAAAGATCCACGAGGCAGTTCCTGAGAATTCACGATAACAAAATTTCATGGGAAAATTGAAAATGGCCGCCTGTTGGCCATATTGGATTTTTGAATCGGACCAAAAAAGGTATGTTGCACAACTGGACCACAAGGGGAACCTGTGTCTCAAATGTGAGAAAGATCCATGCAGTACTTCCTGAGAAATCACGATAACAAAGTTTCATGGGGAAATCTAAGATGGCTGCCTGGTGGCCATATTGGATTTTCGAATCGAACCGAAAAAGGTATCTTGCACAACTAGACCCCAAAATGGAACCTGTGTGCCAAATTTGAGAAAGATCCATGAAGTAATTCCTGAGAAATCACGATAATAATGTTTCATGGGGAAATCAAAGATGGCCGCCTGGTGGCCATATTGGATTTTGGAATCGGACCAGGAAAAGTATCGTGCACAGGTAGACCACAACGGGAACCTGTGTACCAAATTTGAGAAAAATCCAGGCAGTAGTTCCTGAGAAATCGCAATAACAAAATTTGATGGGGAAATTCAAAATGGCCGCCTGGTGGCCATATTGGATTTTCGAATTGGGCCAGAAAAGGTATCTTGCACAACTAGACCACAAGGGGAACCTGTGTACCAAATTTGAGAAAGATCCAAGCAGTATTTCCTGAGAAATCACGATAACAAAGTTTCATGTGGAAATCTAAGATGGCCGCCTGGTGGCCATATTGGATTTTTGAATCGGATCGAAAAAGGTATCTTGCACAACTAGACCCCAAGGGGAACCTGTGTACCTAATTTAAGAAAGATCCATGCAGTACTTCCTGAGAAATCACGGTAACAAAGTTTCAAGGGGAAATCCAAGATGGCTGCCTGGTGGCCATATTGGATTTTCGAACCGGACCATAAAAGGTATCTTGCACAACTAGACCCCAAGGGGAACCTGTGTACCAAATTTGAGAAAGATCCGTGCAGTAGTTCCTGAGAAATCGCGATAACAAGGTTTCATGGGGAAATCAAAGATGGCCGCCTAGTAGCCATATTGGATTTTCGAATCGGACCAGGAAAAGTGTCGTGCACAGGTAGACCACAAGGGGAACCTGTGTACCAAATTTGAGAAAAATCCATGCAGTAGTTCCTGAGAAATCGCGATAACAAGAATTGTTTACGGACGGACGGACGGACGACGGACGGACGACGGACGACGGACGGGCGACGGACCACGGACAAAAAGCGATTTGAACAGCCCACCGTCTGGTGATGGTGGGCTAAAAAAAAACAAGTATAGATCCACACTGGTGCAGACCAGAAAGTTTTATGATCTTTGATGATATTTGTGGAGCATGCTGCAGGACTTCAACTTTCATGAATCGGATATTATCCACACAATCCCATTCTACATGATATTTTTGCCATAGCACCGATAAACTAGATCCCTTCATTTATGTGGTCTAGATCCAGGAGCTATTGGGAGCTGCAGGTTTTGTAAAAGTTAGATCCAATTATTCTGAGAGAAGGAATGAAGTCCGGCATGGTTGTTTTAAGTTAGAACTGGGCATCCTTGAAAATGTCTGACCGATTGACACATGTATCACTCTGCCGGTGGTCATTACATGCGTAATGTTTATTTCCTTAGGAATCAGCTGATATCCAATGTGTGTGGGGGGTGTTGTGACCATTCACTGGCTCTGATTTTCACCACCTCTGTCATTCCACACCTTTCTGACACAGCTGAACCAATCAATAGTCTGTTTTGGTTTTTCCATTTCATCCAGTACATCCATTGTGTAACAGTCTTGTTGCATCTGATATCAAAAGTGCTGAATCCATGACCCTGCAAGTTGGAATCAATTGTATACATATTTAATATCAAAACTCACTTCACTGAAAATATTTATGGCCTTCATTATATTTCATTCTTTCGTCATACACAACAAGATGAAATCCATCATACCAGTTCGCACCTTTCATACGTGTACTTAGGGGCCGTTCCCATTTATCGTTCGTGTATCCATGGTTTAAACCATTTCGTTTAAACCATGCCACGAATGATGGATGTATCGTTGGTTCGTTTTATCAAAAAAAACCATTGAAAAAACGAAGGAAGAAAAAACCATTGCGTTCGTTCGATGGTTTTTTGTAGAGTTTCCAAGGCTGTGGCTTGCTGGAGAAAAAGCGATCGAAAGTAGTTCCGCCTGAGTGACGTCACACTAAGACACGCCCACGCGCTACTTGACTGACTGTAGCCCATACTTGTAGGCCGCTAAACCGTCGATAACAGGCCTACCGGTATATACCAGGAACTATACCCGGTTCCGTATTAAACTGACCACGGTGTGTGTGAATTATGACGAGGATTAATAAATATAATCTAGCATCGACTATTCAATGTTGTAACCCAAACACTGCGACTGCTGATTTGACGATGAGAAGCCGTACACATGATCATTCTGTTCAGAATCTTTCAACCTAACGACAAGTGAGAACCCATAGAGAGATTCATTCTGTTCCGATAACTGGTATATAGTTTGTCTTATTTTATAAAATAGGCTGTCGGCATAAAAAAAATAAGATATGTGATGTTATTATTATTAAGCCATGTGTGGCCCGAATGCTTTCTTATGGAATCACTTTGGTTACAGTTGGGAAATGCGTGTTAGTCAGTTGATTTTCGGTTCTCTTAGTGTACTTTCAGATTGTTTTAATATTGAGCTTTTCTTTCTATCTAAAAATGGCAATTGAAGCAAAATGAGTACTGTGGATATTTGTGAAAATAAAAAAAGTAACATGAAATGGTGAGGGCAGGGATAAGACTGTTACATTGAGAGTGACAAAGTATTACTATTTGTATATAATGTATTGTTTGTTATTAATGAGAATGCAGATTATATAATTAGAAAGAATAAGAAAAAGTCTTATGATTAAACGAATCCGCGACAGTTCGACATGTGATATTTCGGCACAAAGTGAAGAGTACGACATTTCGACACACATTTCGGCACTTTTTTTACATGCCAATTTATATTAAAAATTACAATGTTTTTATCTTTTTTTAACATATTTTAACATATAAACAGACCATTTTAAGGGTTACCAAGTTGTAAATTTTTTGTCTGCGAATATCTGCGACATTTCTGCAACTTTTTCACATAAGCAGTTGGTTTTAGAAGCAAAAATCATTATATAAATATTCTATCACTAGTAAAGACCTCACTAATCAATCGCCATCAACCTTAATATGTGAAAAAAAGTTGCTGAAATGTCGCGGATAATCGTGAGCAACTATGATAGCCTACGGTATGTTTTTGTATATGTTAAACATATGTCACTTGCCGAAATGTCGCGTGCCGAAATGTCCTGACACCGATTAAACACGGATACATTTACTATGTGACCGCCGAAATTAAATATTACATAATCCCGATATTGAGTATCGGCCTGACATATAGTTTCAAGATCAAAATAAACACCCAGCCCCCACCCGCGGCACCGCACAACTCAGCCTAGCCAAGATTTACCAAAATTTCTTGTATTGTTGAATCATTGATATTATTTGTATTTAAATTCATCTACAAGTAATACACTTGTTTCAGTATTATAGATTGATCCTATCTTGCAGCGATTTGTGAAGAATTGAATGCCTATTTTCGATGTCAACACAATTTAGTGTTATTCTTAAAATAAACATTTTCATTTCAAAGTTATTAATCATTTGAAATGCCATCATGCCATGTATTTTGCGATACATACTGAAATATTAGAGTTCAAATAAGCGTGGCTTGATTTTTACAGCAAAATTTGTCTTTATGGCCTGTAACGGCTCACATGACTCAGTGAAACGGAACATCGCCGAGCTCGGGTGCTGGTTGGTTAAACTGAGATATGACATATGCCCTCACTGAGGAGAAGACCATGCATGGGAGGTGATGAAGTGTACGAGATTCTGCAAGTCTAGAATATAATTACGTATGTTGTTTGAAAGTATATCAGAATGTGAGAAAATCTTTATTGATAAATATTTATCTGACAGCAGCTTGACTTGATGCTTCGTTAGAGATTCCCCCGTTATTCAGACAAATGATGACATTGAAGACCACAGGATGGACTCGTAATTCGATTGAAGTTGTAGTTTAAGGGCCGCTTCCCATACGGATTTCGCGGCCCATCAACTCAATGTTTTATTTACATTTCACAGTACATTTCTTAGTTCATTTAAGATCTTTTGCAGCGCTAAATATTAAAAGAAATAATTAAATAATAAATAACAATGAAAGAGCAGAGGGGGATATAAATAGAAGTAAGGAAGAATCGGCTAATTCACTCGAAACCGCAGAATTTTTATATGAACGCTCGATTTAAGTATTTGAGCACTCCATGTCAGCGTCCTCATGGACAAAGCAGATAGTAAAACGTGTGTGACCGTAGGTCCAACACTTCATTGCGCCCTGAATTAATTACTTTAATTATTTGGTTAATTTGCTAGACACAGGAAATCAGCAACAAATAATACAAGGCAAGCATATTATTAATGCATGCCTGCTAACAATGTTGTTTGAGTTTTTTCTTTCAAAGATATTAACCCCTCCGACTCCTCCACTTCGCTGTTTTCTTAAGTCGACGGTTTTTCACAGACCGACTATGATGTGACGTGTGAATCATCAACACCTCCAATTTCGATTGTCAAGCCGTCTTATAATCTCTTTCTTTCAACTTGTTTTGATTTGATATCTTTGGTAGGGAATTCGTCTACGGGAAGTTCATGTCGACTTAATTTGGGTACAATCAAGCCTAACTGAGAAAAAAATAAATACAATAATATAGATTCATGGAAATAAAAAAAACCGAATGTCAAACCGAATGACACTTCAATATGTCATTCAAAAGTTATAATAAAAACAAGCGCTGGATGACCGCAAAGACCTCCGTCGAGGCAACAGGGTCCGTAGCGTAATACATCACTGAATAACATACGGCCGGATGCCAAGCTCAATTTTGCATTTGTTGGACGTTAGCTTCATCAATGGTAATTAATCTGGGATTGAGGGTTCCTCACTAGCATGTCCAGACAGGGATGTGAAAGTCACATTCCCAGCAAATAATTTTTGTTTGATTTGACGTGCTTGAAATATTGGGGTATGGAATAGAGTATATTGATGGAAATCCTGGAAAAGTGCTTGAGACATTAGGCCCCATCCCACCCACACCTCCCCATGAGAGGATCCCCTCACCCAAATCAACACGTTAGCGACAGAAATGAGACCCTGTGTGCCTAGTTGTACCAACTTGCTTGTGATTTTGTGCTATAGGCCCAACACAGCAACACTTCATATTTTGTATGTGTACAGTATAGCATCATCATTGATGAGAGAATGCTCTTCAAAACACACCTGATTTTACCGACACTTCGTTCTGATCTGTCTCAACATCATATGATGAGGATTCAATGCGCTCGGTATAATTTTGTATACTGGTGTTACAGGTCACCTTCGCCTTACTGTATCAATGACCATGGACTTGTACATGTATCACATTCACATTGAATGGTGATGGCTGATGAGAATATTGCCCCTATGGAACAAATGACTGGATTCCACGCAGCAAATATTAATTGTGTAACAGTGAGAAGAAAATTAATTGTATAAACATTCCAAGCCTCATTGAACACAAGCCGCACCATACTTGATATGAATATAACGCGCGTACATTAGCTCGCTTGGACGTCGCTTAGTTAAATATGGACAGACTCGCAAAAATCTCAAAATTTTCAAAAGCCACAAAAATGCCCTCAGCTTGTACAGAGTAAGTAAAAATACTTATGTACAACTTGATGTTTAGAAATGACTGTGTTGAGCGGTTCTATTCCCAACTTCTCTTTTATTCTATGTCATAGAGGACAGGGTTTGGTAGATAATTAAAATCTGTATTAACTCGGCTTCACATTTTAGAGAATGACTTTAATTGAGCCAAAGATGAAAGAGAAATACACTTATAAAAAAATCTATTTAAAAAAATATCTGTATATATGTTTATATTAATTTCCATAATTTATTGAAAAAAACTATACGTAGACTTCGACCACCCAATATCACACAGGCCAGGCAACTGTGAGAACAAGTGAAAGATACCCATCGAGTTGAGCGGATTTGCAGATAAACAACAACAAAAAATTGCACTTTGTGCCTCACGAGATCCTTCTCCATAGAGTGCATGCCAGTTATTTTTCTAGACTACAACAACAACAGTTTTTGGCTGTATCACAGTCCGAGCTTCCGATTACCCTTCAACCTTACCCAGACGACGGATAATTTTTGACAGATTGTCCGGCTAGGTTGTTGATCGGATTCACAGATCATGAATTCCACCGTGACGGAATCACCGTTGGGAAGACTTTTTCTTTATTCAAAGTCATGTACTCGGAAGTTCCGTGGTCATACCCATGTAGTTTCAAGTTTAGTTTGCTATTCTATATGACATCTGTTTACGGATCCATGAAAAATCTACAGATGATCCAGCATTTTCAGTAAATCATGCTTCGAAATGTTCGTGACGGAATCACCTGAAACGGACATGACTCTTGACTAGTGTTGCTTGTCTATTTTTTTGCTGCTCTGTTTCAATCTGACTATTCTTATATGACATCTCTTACTAACATACAGTACCCAAGGATGATAAGATTTTTTTCATCGTGAGAAAAACGCGACTGGATCATCCCAGGGGTTAAATCTAGTCCGTGACGGAATCGACAAAAAATCGTGATGGAATCACGAGTGCGCTTTTTAAATCTTATCGGTAAAAGTGCTTTATTAATTACACATTTTCTTCAAAAAAATATTCCTAGAGTGAATTTATCTCTTCTACTTAGAAAATTAAAACTCTGACCTCTTATTTTTACTAAGGTATACAGCTCCCGCCACATGCATATCTTTTCTGCAGATGTTTCAAAATAGTATAGTTTTCAGTAAAGTGCAATTTTTCTTCTTTGACAATTTAGAATTTCCCGAGTTCTTCATGTTAAAAAATTGCGGGAAAAATATTTCGCTATTAAAACACATCTTCTCTATTATTGGCTTGTTCCCGGGGATCATAGGAAGCGAATAGAACAAACAGCATGCTAATATAGGGTCTACGACAGAATGTGGAGTGAATTTTATGCGAAAAAGGGCTGTTTAGCAATGTCCGCTTTTCCGTGGAATTCATGAGCGCACGATTGAAGTATCATGGGAAGATATATATTTCCAGTCGCTATCTCCCCCCCCATCTTCAAACAAAAGGAAAAGAAAAAGCCGAGAGAGCGCCTCGTGAGGCAGAGTTATTTTTCCAGACTACAACAACAACAGTTTTTGCCTGTATCACAGTTCGAGCTTCCGATGACCCTTCAACCTTACCCAGACGACGGATAATTTTTGACAGATTATCCGGCTAGGTTGTTGATCGGATTCACAGATAACGATTGAAGCATGGGAAGATATATTTTTTCAGTCGCTATCTCCCCAACCCTCACCCCCCAACTAAAAAAAAAAGAAAAGAAAAAGCCGAGAGAGTTCTTCGGAGTTTTACGTTTTTGACCTCTGACTTTGAATTTGACTTCTCACTTCCGACTCGCATCCTGGTGAATGACACTCGTCCTTTATCTTTTTGCCGATTCAGAGATTCTCGAGGAAGTTTCCAATTATACTATCTGGAATGCGAGTTTTTCTTTCGTGAAAATTTACTTTTTATGAAAGCGCAGGTTTGTCTTCGTCGCATACCGGCCATCTGTACCAGCGCGAAGCTATAAGTACACGCGCGAATTTAGTACCCTCGAATAAAGAGACCCGGTGGAAGCGCTGCAAAGGATACACACCTTTTGTGACGTAAGCATTCATTTGTGTCCAGAAACTTTTCAAAATTTCGTCGGGAACCATGGCAATCCCTATTGGAAATCACACGAGTCGTGGGTTCCCCATATGACAATTATTTGGCGGGAGATTTCACGTTGCGCTCCTAGACCTCCGTCTGATCGACGGAGGTAAAAACGTTAAAACTCTTCCATAACAGTTAATAGACTTGCGTCCGGCTTACAATTATTAGAGGTCAATAGCCGAGTGAAATAAACATCACTAAGACAAACTGAGTTGAATTTGCAATCAACGCCTCTAAGTACTACCCAACATGAAACTGATTGCTTCACACAGTGAAGGTAACAACGCGCTCCGCCAATGGCCGCCATATACAAACAACTCTTTAACCGGAAGGTAAAGAATTCATATTATTTTTTGCGATTCAGTATCAACAGGTCATTTATGAAGGAAGGTGCATCTGTCGGTGTCATTAACACAAATGACATGTCGATTTCTTTCCAAAATCGACCGTAGTTCATGTCTTATTTCGCGTTTTGACGTTAAACACTCGATGGTTGTCGGTTATGTTCTATGTATTCTGCAAAAGAGGCAAAGAATACCCTAAATATGTCATTTATTCCGAATCGGATATACAATCAATTATCCAGGTAAGAGAATATAATTCAAATATATATTCACTAAAGATAAACGAAACGTTTTATTTCAATTGGATTAGGAAAACCTCAGGACATGGACATACCGATTAAACGTTCAATAGTATGGAAGAAAGACGTTTCCGAAAAATATTCTTTGCCGGGATTCCATTTTGGGCCGCGATATGCGTATACGACGAGCGGCCCCAAAATTTGGTGCCCGCACAACACTCCGATGGTCTGAGAAGCTACGAAACGGCCAAAGATACGGACATATAGAAACCGGGACCCCCCTTCCCGGATTTTCCAGATTAGCAATAAATTTCATGTCCATTTTGAAAACCGGGAAGTTTCGATCGAAATAGAACGGGAAGGAAACCGGGAGGCGTCACCAGTGGTCCCGGATCTGCCCTCCCGGTTTCAGCCGAGAAATTTCTTGGCCCATCTCGAAGGCATCGAGAAAGCACTTCGATTAATTGGACGTGACCCCTTATGGGGCCTTATAATTCACGCGCCATTCTTAACGTATTTAGTTCAAGAATTCAAATAAGACCGCTGTTACATGTAACACGCACGGTTGACTGTCGGTGGTGCCACTAATAATACAACCTGTAACAACTCTCCCCGAAAGTCGTTCATTCCGAATTGAACAATAATTCCCAAAGTAAGATCAATTTAGTTGCAACTGGAATAAATTATATCACATCAGGTTAAAGTTACGGTAGAATTAAACACAATAAACGACAGCAAAATGCCAAACTATACCCAAATATGCACCCTTAAATTAAATATAGTTAAAAGTATTAATCACAATGGACAAACATCAATAAAAATTCAGACAATAAAATGCGAACACAATGCTGCTTTTAACTATTTGTCATATGTAAAAAAATGCATGTACATGCTAAAACGTATATTACAAATTGTTAATAGAGGAAGAAATAAATATTAAAATGAAGATTTCTTTTTGGGAAGAAGCGTTGAAGGAATTACGGAGCTTATGGATTTGGTAATATAGCCACCATGGAAAGATAGATATTCAACAGTATAATAAATGATATTGTGGGATTCGGGGCTAGTGTATCGTTTGTTCCTACACGTACATATAGCTATCAATATAATAGACTCTCTATATAATACAAATTCAGATAACAATAAATAATGCGATCGGGGACTGGCAAGGAGATAGCATTTAGCCATTTAGGACGAACCGAATAATCAGTGTCTGACGCGATGGTATCGGCTCAAACCGGGGCAAAAACCTGTGCATTACTTTCTTTTGTCTTCTAATTATGCAGCTGAACTTCAACATCTAGTTACACGTAAAAGTAATTTACTGCCTGTCCAAACGTCAGAGAATTCGGCATTGAATTAACGGATTCTTTTCTCAGTGCCTACGGAGATTGCGTTATCAGGTTGGATAATGCGAACATAACGTGATTGTATTATTGCGCCTTCGTTTTCCAGCGAACGATCGAACGATGGCAAACAAAGAAGGAACAAGCGCTGGATGAGCGCGAAGACCTCCGTCGAGGCAACATGGGCCATAGGGGAATACATCACTGAATAACATAGGGCCGGATGCCAAGCTCAATTTTGCAATTGTTGGACGTTAACTTCACCAATGGTAATTAACCTGAGATTGAGGGCTCCCCACTAGCCTGTCCAGCTAGGGATGTGGAAGTCACATTCCCCGCAAAATTTTTTTGTTTGATTTCACGTGCTTGAAATATTGGGGTATGGAATAGAGTATATTGATGGAAAACCAGGAATACTGCTTGAGACATTAGGCCCCTTCCCACCCACACCTCCCCCTGAGAGGACGCCCCCACCCAAATCAACACGTTAGCGGCAGAAATGAGACCCTGTGTACCTAGTTTTACCAACTTGCTTGTGATTTTGTGCTATAGGCCCTGCACATCAACACGTCATATTTTGTATGTGTACAGTATAGCATCCTCATTGGCAGAATCCTCTGCAAAACACATCTGATTTTACCGACACTTCGTTCTGATCTGCCTCAGCATCATGTGATGATGATTCAATGAGCTCGGAATAATTTTGTATACTGGTGTTACAGGTCACCTTCACCATAATGTATCAATTACCATGGACTTGTACATGTATCACATTCATATTGAATGGTGATGGCTTATGAGAATATTGCCCATATGGAACAAATGGCTGGATTCCAGCGAATAAAAAGTTCATGTTAATCATAAACAACATACAATTAATAATACTATCAAATAATTATGTATATCCTTGTCGACATCAATATAATACAGACAATATTATGACTGAATCATTTAGTACGATTGCCCATTACCCTCAAATTAGAAATATCCTCAGCAGCTAAAGTTAAGCCGATCATAACAATATATAACACCATGGTATTGTTGTAATATCACCCAGGTATTGATCGTTGGTTAAGAATGTAAGATACATATAACTGTTCTTTGTGTTATTCTGTATGTAGTTCATTCTGTATGTATTTTATACATGTACATATACCAGAAGTGGAATTGAAATTTGAATAAAATAATCAAAATATGTTCGGTTTTTACCTCTACTCAGGAAATGAAGACTTTGTTTCTAGACATATTCAAGTCCTCACCTGGTCAAGGGAGATAATTTTGTAAAAAAAAAACAAGTATAGATCCACACTGGTGCAGACCAGAAAGTTTTATGACCTTTGATGATATTTGTGGAGCATGCTGCAGGACTTCAACTTTCATGAATCGGATATTATCCACACAATCCCATTCTACATGATATTTTTGCCATATCACCGATAAACTAGATCCCTTCATTTATGTGGTCTAGATCCAGGAGCTATTGGGAGCTGCAGGTTTTGTAAAAGTTAGATCCAATTATTCTGAGAGGAGGAATGAAGTCCGGCATGGTTGTTTTAAGTTAGAACTGGGCATCCTTGAAAATGTCTGACCGATTGACACATGTATCACTCTGCCGGTGGTCATTACATGCGTAATGTTTATTTCCTGACGAATCAGCTGATATCCAATGTGTGTGGGGGGTGGCCAATCACTGGCTCTGATTTTCACCACCTCTGTCATTCCACACCTTTCTGACACAGCTGAACCAATCAATAGTCTGTTTTGGTTTTTCCATTTCATCCAGTACATCCATTGTGTAAGTCCTGTTGCATCTGATATCAGAAGTGCTGAATCCATGACCTGCAAGTTGGAATCAATTGTATACATATTTAATATCAAAACTCACTTCATTGAAAATGTTTATGGCCTTCATTATATTTCATTCTTTCGTCATACACAACAAGATGAACTCCATCATACCAGTTCGCACCTTTCATACGTGTGCTTAATAGAACTGGAACCTGGCCATGTTACAAGAATTTGCAAAAGTATGAAATGAGAACTGAGTACTATGAGAACTTAATCCAATCTATGAGTGATCAATAATATGAATTCTGAAGAACGATGATGGATCTTGACCACTGGTTGGATTGGAGTTCATGTTAGTCGCATGAGCATGATAATAATCCAGTATATCATAATCTAGAACAGGATTGTTTATATGAGTAACTTCTCTATGGAGCAATATTTTGACAAACAAAAATTAGATCACAAAAGAGAATATGTATACTGTGTTTGAGGAATATTTCTGCCTCCCCAATGGAAGGCGAAATTTGAATGAATGGTCTGTGTTGTCAGTGTGTCTGATGTCCCCCTTGCAAAGACAAGAAAATTTTCTATGTAATTTATTATTTATTGATATATTTAGTGATTTTCTTTTTGTCTAATTGTCTTCTGTTCAAGTCATTTGGCATCGGTAAAACCTGAAATGTATATCACGATCTCCTTATTTCATCTAGTGATACTGTCTGTTTTGTTCCAGATCACGGGGCTGAACAAAGCATGTGAAATGTGATCATATGGCAAATAAATGCCCAGTGGTAGGTCCAGGGCTTAAAACTAAAACTAAAACTAAAACTAAAACTAAAAAAAAAAAAAAAAAAAAAAAAATTGGGAAAGGTTCCATCCATGCTTTCAGTCAAAAAACTCAATAATGTAGGCTTACATGTGGAATGTAGACACTCCTATGTTTCAGACTACAATTCAGAATAAGTTTTCAGAATATTATCAGGTGTTAACAAGCAAATTATTCTTCATCAACAAGTGTCACAGCACACAATGTGGATGTCACTAAACGGTTAGGATAAATGAAAAGAAAAGTATATGTATATTATTTATCAGCTTTATTAAATAAGTTTACAGACTCACGCAGGTGGATCAATTTGATGCCTCTGCAAAATCAAACCATATTCAACTGCCAAATGCCAAGATAAATAGCCCCCCCCCGGAAATATAATTTATCAGCAAAATTTAGAATAACTGTTTTTAAACAACCAGGCTGGTGGATATCATCAACTGAAAGAAAACAAGTATCAGAAAAATCAGGGCATCGTCGATTGTGCTGTTGTCTTCCAGTCAGTCAGTCCGTTTGATATTCAACAACAACAACTTCGACTATTTGGTTGGCTTCAACATAAGTCATCAGCCGACAAATACTTTACGATATATAGAAATGACGGGTGGTGTACTATGAATCATTGAGTTGTAATGACATCAAATGGCGACGATAAACTTACCCGGAAAACGGCAAAAAATCGCATTGTCCATCTCTACAAGCTGGAGGGCCGCCATGTTAAATCTCCCGGTGGATGAGAGGTGGAACCCGACTACAGAAGCAAGGCCCACTGCAATGCATTGCAATGGGGACCACCATTATTTCAATTGTGTCCAAACAGGAAGTCAAAATTTCGTCGGGAACCACAGTAAATTTGGAAATCACATGAATCGTGGGTTCCCCATATGACAATTATTTGGCGGGAGATTTCACGTTGCATTCCTAGACCTCCGTCTGATCGACGGAGGTAAAAATGATAAAATGTCTGATAAGAAATCTGTGATATGTGTGGATGTTGAATAATGATGTGGGGTGTTGGATAATGGTGTGTTGGTTGATTTGTGATGTGTGGGCCTATATTTTAGAATGATTATGTTTGGCAGATTGAGTCTTCAGTAGATGGTGTGTGTACCTATTTTAGAACAGTTGGTGTGTTGCGAGGACATGTGATGTGTGTTGGAAAGATGTGCAATGTGTGTTGTGTAGCGGTGTGATGGAGATATGTTCAACTGTTTAGGGGGTTAGGAGAAAGGCTTGAGTGAAAGTGGAGCGGATGAGATTGTGGAATGGTGGGTTGGGTTAAACTTTATCTGTGGGTTGACTACCCTCACGGTTGGCCACATCATTGGGCAATTGTTAACATGGTGTTAAATGGAAGTTACTTGGATGCTACATGAGTTTTTGCCGAGGAGAGTTGTGCGAATTGTGAGGGCTGATTTAACAAGGGGAGAGAATGACGGGGCAATTCATGCTGGAGACACAGGGTCAGGGAGTTTGTGGCCACAACTCTGCTTGTGTCTTCTCCATGGAAGCCCCAGTGAGATATGTGCCTTTGTGTGTCATCCCGGTTTAAATTTAATGAATCAGGGTCTGAAATAGCAGTCAGACATCGGACAAGCCTTGACATTGTTTGGTAAAGTGCTCGCTGTGAAGCACTATGTCTGATCAAATTCGGGGATTAATTTGGATATGTTTATTCAGACCCTGGCTAACTGATCATTGGCAATGCGGTAACATTAGCAACGCAGTGCACTTCAGCTCAATGGATTCCGATGTTCCTTCTGGTCCTGCAGCTTCATCCACATGTTGAGTTGACGTGTTAGCGGCACCTTGTGCACGGGTGTTTCACATGCGTTGATTCTTCATGTGTGTGTCTCTGTTGATGCATCCAGAGGATACTGGTTTCCTGAAGCCTTGAGCTATATGAGTAGTCCCACAATCTATGGAGGGCTGACAGGCAGTTACTGTTTTAGTCAGACTATGTTCGCTAGCCAGTCAATCAACTATTGAGAGACTGAGTGTCTTGCAGTTGTTGCCTAAGTCAGACTATTCTTGATGGGATATCTGATATAGCCAGTCCCTCAATTTAGTAGAGTTTGGGAGTTATTTCTTTGTCAGCCTGTTTCTTGACAGGCTGTATATTGTGGCCAGTCTTTCAGTTTAACAGGGAATGATAGGTTTTCAAACTGAGCAAGCTAACCAACCTAAACAATTACAATCCTATTCCTTTTTATTCCAGAATGTTTCCCTTCAAGTTATTGTCGTTCCAAATGAACAACAACAACGTGTCAGCAAACTCGCAAATTTTTCACAAAGAACGCGAACTTAAACCAAATTGTAAACTGGGGTAGTTCAAAATAACCCCGCTTCATTCGCGATAAATTGTACCAAGATAAATATGACAAATAAAACCGATCTGACGAAAGAGAAGACTATCAAGGGTCCAATTTTCGTCACAATACAACACGGACAGTTCTCGACTTAATTCACGAAACAATCATTGTCAAACCACACCATATATTGCACAGAACTATTGCTGTATAATCATTAGTTCACAACCAATGAAAGCCAAATCAATTCATTTGGAAAATCCGCCATTGAACAGTGTTGAACTCGCGAAAAAACGTGACCATGCCGACGAGAAAAAAAATATTCCAGAAGGAATAGGAACCAACGTCGTGATATGACTAAAATAGTGTTGAATGGGACGTTAAATCATATTCACTCTCATCCAATGAATTCAACATACTAATGACGTAATAATGACGTCATCAAACCAGAAGAAGATATATGTATCATTCAAACTTAGAGCTGTATCGTGGAGAATGCTCGCATTACTGGAGAAACCGAAAAGCCTATCAGATCATCTCTAATATGATATGGCTTAACCATGTTGGCAGAGGAATACGTTAGCGATGTTGATAAGTGACCTAAATAGCATAAAGCTCATAGCCAAATGATGTATGAATCAGTCTGTATTTTAGCACGGAAGTATCAACATGTCGAACGCATCCCCTCCGTCTGATCTGTCAGTAAATGTTGACATGCTACGATAATACGCTGAAACACGTTCTTATAACACATAAGCAAGAGAGTGATCCAATGCAACCAACCATGGACCACCTGAAAGTAGCAGAGCATCCCTTTACCATGGTAGACAGCGGTCCGACTGGGTGTGGGAAGACATCATTGGTTATGAAATTTTGGATCGGGCTAATATTGATCCCTCTCCAACACGCATCGTGTGGTGTTACGGTCAATGACAATCAGCCAATGAACCTACACATGAATCAGTCTATGAATCTACAAGC
>JAVTVY010007927.1:0-44793 GCA_036873755.1 Hanleya hanleyi
TATGGGAAATTCTATCCGATATCGGAAATTGTCACTGAATTCCCGATATGGGAAATTCTAATTCCCGATATCGAAAATTCTATTTCCGATATCGGAAATTGCAATTCGGAATAAAAAGTACTTTGGCTTGCCATAATTCTGACAAATAGTCAGACATGCAGCTTCGCAAAAAGATCGAGCCCTTCAGGGTGGCACATCATTTTAGGTTGCACATCATTGGCAATGCACATCATTTAAAATAACAATACATTTATTAAGAAATATGATTTCTATATTAGTGATGTTGAGGTTGGATTGAAGGAGGAACTATATTATATAACTTCTAATAAAGATTACATTTTTTTTCGAAAGTAAGCTAACACATCCCATTGCATAGATCTGATAAACACATGTACATGTATAGTTAGGAAGAATAGGTGTGCAATTTGAAGCACGTTCTTGGTGTAACTTTGTGTGATGATATGTGAACAAACTAATAAGCTAATAACAATGCAATAGTTGGAGTAAATCTATCATTTCTAGTATGCAATAGGACACCAGCTGAGCGCTGTGGTAAATCCGCATTTGTATGCAAATAAAAGAATGAACAATGACAACTGTGTTCAATCATACTGTAATGCTCCATAATAATGTGCACTGGTAAAGACTGAGACATCACAAACTGACTCAAACTCAGTTTTAATTAATATAGTGAGTTAAATGTATAGACACAGATATGGTTGTGCAAAAGCTTTAGGGTCAACCAGTATTTGAAAGCAAATTTTAAGGAAATGGCGTCCTTAATTTAAGGCGACACGAAATTAAAAACTAACAGGGGTTCGGTACTGCGGGATTCCCCCGCCGGTTATTTTGATATTGTACTTCTGAAATAAAATAATGTCACCAAACTATTAGTAAATACTATAAAGGAATATACTGTAGGTGATTTGGTATGTATGCCTGTATATACAATGTACACTACATCTCATGCCTAATAACAGGTTAGTATGACATATAAGAGATATAAAATTAGAAATTGAAATATGAGGGTATGGAGTTGGGCAATGCATTGAATATGTGTAGCATGATGTAAGCGTCAGAAAAATATGAGGATATGGCATCGGGCGAAGCTCAGTTTAGGTGAGGGATGGTGGGGCATAGTGCCCCGAGGGTGGGGACATGCTTCCATGGGTAGCGCATGGGTTGAATAAGTGTAGGATCATGTAAGTTGTGGGAAAATATGATGGTATGGGGTCGGGCAATGCTTAGTTTAGAAGAAATAGGGTGGGGCTCAGTGCCCCAGGGGTGGGGACATGCTCCCGGGGTTAGTGGATGGGTTGAATAAATGTAAAAGATGATCTGAGCTCCCAAACTATATGAGGATATGGGGTCGGGCAAAGCTTACTTTAGGAGATATGGGGTGGGGCTTGTTGCCCCAGGGATGGGGACCTGCTCCCCGAGGGTAGTGGATGGGTTCAATAAGTGTAGCCAGATGTAAGCATTTGGAATAGATGAGAGTTCGGGGGGTAGTTTAGGAGACATAGGTGAGACCGAGAAGCTATGGACAGAAATTTTCTAAGTCCAAAACTTTAACATTTACTTGGTCCTGGGGTCCCAGTTGGTGGGGGCATGCTCTCCGAGGGTAGTGGATATGTTCAATATGTGTAGCCCGATGTAAGCATCTGAAATATGGGGGTTCAGCGGTCGGGCAGGCCTTAGGATCAAACTTTAACATTTACTTGGTCCTGCAGATAGACAGACAGATAGATTGACAGATAGACAGACGGACATCATTGCGGCACCTATATCGAGCTTTCCGCAGCTAAAGCTATACGGGCTCGATAAAAATGAACTCGAAAAATACTATATGCTTAGCAAATACTTGAATTGCGTCATGGAAATCCAAGCATTTGAAGTGGTTGATAGCTTTTCCAATGGTGTGAATACGGGTGTCGTCTGCTTCATTTATTCGCCAAGTTTACCACCAAAGCAGAAATTAGATAACACAGAATAAAGACAATAACTGGTTTGTATTCTCGTGTAAAATTTCATTTCATTCTGTTGGATATTTTTCTATGCAGGAGGAATATCATCTTCACAAGTCCAGGTAAATCCTAAATCCCCGCAGAAAGTTTACCTGGACATTTTTGGTGATTCGAATGAGTTCTTGAGTCGACGCCACTGTTATACAATCTCGTACATTTCATCCCCCGCGCTTGTTTTGAATTTGCATGTCGGTATCCCCAGCCTGCGGTTTTTGCTTTGACCTCCGATGTCGATTTCCGCTTAACATCAACGCAGTTTGACCCGCGATGAAATTGAAGCCTGTCACATCTCATACCTCGCAGCGGATTGGCCTGATCAACTAGCGTAGCGCGTTCACTGATTGGGTTGATTCAGGGGAAACCCCTTGATCTATTTATATCCAGAACTCGTATGGGCAGCTAACCAAGCCAGTGTATCGATCCCAACAGATCGATCGATACACTGGCTCGCGAGGATGGAGGAATATAAGCTTTCAACCCACGCTATTACAACCCACACGCTAATTGGTCACACTAGGCTAACTAAATCTCCTGGCTCCGATTGCCACCATTCATATATCGATGGCGCTGCTATTTCCACACAGTACTGAAATTCGAAAAGGATGATAAAAGGCGGAGGAAGCAGTATATTTCCAACGTAGCAAGCATTTCTTGCGGCAACAGTGCATTTGGTAATTGCAACCCATAGATATTAAAGACATACTCTCCGATCGAGTCGATCATACTCACAACGATGATGAATTACGAGTCGTTCCGAATGATAAGAAAAGTTCAGGTTCATTGGCTATTAGTATACGAGGTTCACAGCGACAATGGACTGTCACTTGATCCTCGTGTAATACAAATTAATGGAATATATATATATTCATTCATATATTATTTTGTATTAAATATACATGGAGTAAATGGGAATTCGGAGATTATTATTGGATCAGTGATATTTCTGACAAGATGTACAGTTTAATTCATGAAATCGCCCCGTTTCGTCATAATATTTTTCCATGGTATAGGCCTACCAGACATAATAGATTGCTGCTCACATAAATCAACTGTAAAAACGCCACAAAAAATGTGTAAATTCTTTGTTAAGTTATAATAAACAGTGCAACAAAAGTAAGTCCCCCCTAAACGATGTTTGATATCTTCCAAGATATTTTCCAGATCCTGATGAATTTTTGCACACACTAGCCCAGTAACCAGCCCCACACGGTATATCAAGGATTAATACGTAGGTGTAGTTGTACGCAAATGAGCATGCGCAAACTGGGAATCGGTCCAATTTGAAAAGTTCATGAACAGATTAATCCAGACTTTTCAATGTCAAATCGTTATTTCATCACAGAATTCGATCAACCAGTCATGAAATATTCGTGTGGTTGGGCATCCAGGACATGTCAACCACCACAAGAAATTCATGCGGTTTCACATAACTGGTTTTACGTAATTTGATGTCCGAGATGGTCAATAAAAACGGTCTCATACCTGAATATCCCATATTTCTGCCCACAAGTCTTGGGCATTCAGTTGAAGTTCTGTGGTAAACCATGCCTCGTTTATCCAATATGGATAGGGCTGTTGCAATTGGTCTGTTGGAGGCTAACACCCCTGTAAAACAGGTTGCTCGTCGAATGGGGGTAACACCTAAAGCAATTCGCAAATTGCAAGCAAAGTTTCGTGCTACAGGGGATGTGAAGGATCTACCAAAAAGTGGAAGGCCCAGGACGACCACACGACGACAAGACCGTCGAATCGTTAACGTCACACTGAGGAACAGAACGTTATCAGGTATGAGGGCCTCGGTGTGCCACAAAAAAATCAAATACCATTTTCTGATGTAGCGCAGATCCAACTCGTTCCGTTAAACACGACTCACTCACTCCTCAATTCACTTAACTCCCATTCTGAATTTCAGCACGAGAGGTCCGAGATCAAATAAGAGCAGATGCTGGTGCCGGCGCTAGGAGAGTGAGTGCTCAAACAGTTAGGAGACGCCTAAAAGCCGTCGGATTGTGTGCTAGGCGTATGGTGAAGAAGGCTTCTCTGCTCCGCCGTCATAAGATAGCGCGTCTGCAGTGGGCAAGAAATCATGTTCGGTGGACCAGACGACAGTGGGGCAATGTTCTCTTCAGTGACGAAACGCGTGTCTGTCTCCGTCACGTTGACGGTAGGAGGCGTGTGTGGCGTCGTCAGGGAGAGCAGCATGCCGAGTGTTGCGTGCAACCAGTAACGGCCTTTGGTGGTGGCAGCGTAATGGTCTGGGCAGGCATTAGTTTGACCGGTAAAACCGATCTGGTGCCGATTCAGGGGAACTTGAACGCTAATCGCTACGTGACTGAAGTTCTTCGACCACAGGTTTTGCCCTACGCAGGTGCCGTTGGGGATGGATTTGTCTTCATGGACGACAATGCGCGTCCACATCGGGCAAGGATTGTAAATGGCTTCTTCCAAACTGAAGGCATTGACCACATGCAGTGGCCCGCCAGTTCTCCGGATCTCAATCCCATCGAACATCTTTGGGATCAGCTGAAACAATCGGTCTATCGTCGAGTTGGGGTGAAGTCAAATCTTGATGACGTGAGACGCCTGCTTCAGGAGGAGTGGTTAGCCATCCCGCAACGTCGGATCGCAAGCCTCATCAACACCATGCGAGCACGTTGTCGAAATGTCATCCAATGTCGTGGCGGTTACACGCGATTTTAATGATTACTGACCGTCGAGATACGGAGTCAACATGATCGAATTCTGTGATGAAATAACGATTTGACATTGAAAAGTCTGGATTAATCTGTTCATGAACTTTTCAAAATTGGACCGATTCCCAGTTTGCGCATGCTCATTTGCGTACAACTACACCTACGTATTAATCCTTGATATACCGTGTGGGGCTGGTTACTGGGCTAGTGTGTGCAAAAATTCATCAGGATCTGGAAAATAACCCGAGATTTGGTGTTGATGCAGTACGATAGCTAGTGATAAAACAAGTGAGAAATGACTACATTGTAGTCAAAACCTGCGGCAGTGGCAATAATACAGTGAAAGGCATATCAGCGGAGGTAGTGCTAATTGTAGAAAAAAAGTGCCATCTGCCAGTGTTTTCATGCCAAGGGAAGTAATTTCCAACTACTAACCCACAATTGTAGGAATTGCGTAATAGGTCTGATACTATATATATTCACTTTCCCCGTTCAAAGTCCAACGATTTTGACTGGTCCGTGTCGTCTATACTGAATTGACAGACGAACTCACAGTGATCGCTTTGGCAATGTCTTGGTACAAGTATCGTGTATGCCAAGTTTCAAAACATTCGGATCAGCCGTTGATTTAAACAGATCAAAAAGGCTTTCAAATAATTGGAACTTCAAATATATTTCAAGGATTTAGTCATAGCGCGAAAATATACGCTCTTCAGTCTCCCTACTCGCTTACTTTGCCGAGCGAAATGGAAAATTTATATTTCCTTTATATAAGTTAATTTTCAATGAATTTAGTATCAGGTCTATCAATTTGATCTATGAACCTACGGAATGGGATTGAAGGCTTTATCGAACTGTACAAGAGGCACAATGACACATTTTACTATTCAAATTGAGGCCTGTGACAGTCTTGATATTCGAGATTTGACAACGAGGTCAAATAGATCACTTGTTAATATCTACTAATATATGACGTGATTCCATTCGTAAAACTGATTGACAAAGTAACGTAAATTGTTATGTGTAGAACCAATAAATTCTAGCAGAAATGGGCTCTGACTTGAGAGAATGATGTCAAATGCAATATGTTTCTGCCCATTGTCTGCTGCTACACATAAGTATTGAATTTACGGGAGTGATTTTTGCTAATCTAAAAGGCGTCTGAGTGCCGAAGTGGACGGGAACATCAATACCAGCGAAGCAAGTCCCTGGCTTGCGAGAATGAGGATAGAGTGTTCCGAAAGAGGATCATTCAAAATAGCTATGCGCGAGATTTCATGCGTGTAACCGAAAGTGCACAATATAACTGCACACCTATGATGTATTGTTCGCTCACAGGGTTGTCTAACTCATTATATACTAAATAGTCATTTCTGTATTTATAACCAGTTGCGCATGAAGTCAGTTTTGAGTATTATTAATGAGTCGATATAGCTAAGACAGTAAGTGCAACTACAGGGATTGGAGGGTCATTGTTTCGATTCCCACAGAGGGTTAAATTATTCTTCCTTTCAAAACATATTTTCGTATCTGCGAATTGCTTGGGGGTAAAGTTAAACATCATACCAAATTGTCATTTCTATAAGTTAAACATCTTTATTCGGCGAAAGTTGGCGACTTGTTCCCTTAACTCTGAAACGTAATTGTTGCGTTTTTATGATGCATGATCTATAACTTGATACCAATATTATCCAATGTTAATCATAATGACAGTGCGTTACTTGTCTACTTCGTCACCAATTTGTGAATTATCTAGATTGGGTAGATAAAATGATTACTAGAAGTAGTGAACTTATTTTTCTACTTACAAAGACAGTCGCCAATGACTGTATGCAAATTAGCTGAACCACTGACAAGGTTGCGGCTCATCTTCCTTGGTATATAAGCAATTCAAGGATCTCAAAGTGTATATACATGTAAATACTGTTCAGTGAAAATGGTAATATCTGAAGCCAATGATGATGTGTCGATCGACAGCTTTTAAGCGACTGACGTAGGAGAATTGAAGTCTGAACGCAAATCAACGAAGTAATAATTCATGCCACCGAATATAGCTGCAAATGAATTCAAACGTGCCTGAGGACAGTGTTGTCATGTGAGATCGGAGGTTGAGAAGAAAAGTGTGGCAGAGATCACACTATCTTAACGCATGCGTATTTCAAAAAGTCACAAGAACAAGAAGAAGAAGAACAACAACAACGCGAGCCTCCCGTAGACCTGCGTGCCGCAGGTAAAAATGACTGGACACCAACAACCACACCTTTCATTCACAGGTTGAAAATCTCTCATTTTCGAATAACGATGCAGACGTCTGCTGACGATGCATAGTTTCCAAATGAACAGCTGCAGTAAAAGTGCGGCTGAAATACTAAGGCTACGTACGAGAATCCACCGTAGGCCTATTCCCGGGTCTGAATGTAAAGCCCCAGTCACACTGTCAAGAGTTGGGTAGGCGAACACCGCGAACTGGAAAATCGTGTTCATCCTTGGCAATTCGTACTGGCATCTTGCGGGGTTCGTCGCAGATCGTGATCGTTCTTGCCTATTCGGAGGGAGTACGAAAGTTTTGAAATGTTCAAAACATTCGCCGGCCAAGTACGATTAAATTGTATACGTATGACATTCTTGGCACCATCCTACTGCGTTCTCGCATGCATTCTCCTCCTATCGTGTATATTCGTGGGTAGTCGTAGTAGTTCTTTCGGTCACAAATCAGCAAGAATGCCGTACGCATTGTACTATGATTGTTGGACGCATTCTACGCTTCTTGTACGATCATACTACGATACTGAGAAGAATTCAACACGATGTGTACTAAGAATACCCACGACAGTACTACGAATAACCGCGACAGTACTACGAATACCCACGTTGGCGCTACTTTTCATATAGGCTACTCTTTCTCGCGAATCTCGTACGATTTCATAGGATTGCTCCATGATCTCTCGCGAAGACCATCGTATGTTGTACATTTCATAGAAGACGGATCATATATATAGGTTCGCGTGGCCTCCTGGGGTGTCGTGTCACAGCGTAACAGGTTCGTACTGCATTCGTACTCACATCGTACTGCATACGTGCTTATTCGTAGCAGATTATCGGGCAGTCGTAGTGGGTTCACGGGCTGCCGTGTTGATGCGCAGGGCGTTCTTCATTGAATCGTACTGCATGCGTACTCATTCTTGATGATTCTTGTTAAATGTTTATGGCTGTCGTACAAGGAACCTACGGTAAGGGATTCGTAAGACAGATTCAAAGAGGCCCTCTACAGGCGAATTGACACGAATCGACAACATTAAAATATTCGTGGTCATTTGCCGACATTCTCCACCCAATTATTGACAGTGTGACTGGGGCTTTAGGTGTTGACGAATACTTTCTTGAAGAGTCATATGGTTGCTTTTTAGTCGCCAGGCTTCGTTAATTTTTCCCACCTCTTGCATATCGCTCCAATTTACTTCACGCTGCGCTTCAAAACGAAAATAACCGAATGACCTATAATCATCAGTTTTACGACAAATGTACTGCCTTCACCTATAATCATCCTTGTCGATTCAGTACTGCGTTTCAGCAGTTTCATCCACTCCTCAAGTGTGTACTTTTAACCCTATCTGGCCTGGCTTTCGTGGGCCCTGTGAAGGCCTGGTGGGACTGGAATTTAATTATTTTCTCACCCCTTGAGCTAGCTGCTGAAACTTACCACACTATACTCTTGGGTCAATCTCTACCAGAAAATGTAAACAATCCAAGATGACCGCTTTGATGACGTCCCAGTATCGTCATTTTCAAACGAGAGATCCTGAAGGATCTTGGCGCCCACCATTGCCCGATAATTGTAAGCTAATGACAAAGAGGATTTTTTTGTCCATTGTTACTAAGAACGATTGATTTGTAATTTTGTTTACAGAATTTCGAATCTGAGCGAAAAAGGGAGACTGAAATACACCAAGATATAATCTAAGTTTCAGGAGTTTCAAGATTTCTAGAAACTGTACTTATGTCGGTTGTTATAATACAAGAGAAATGAGTAAAGTTAGTCTGAAAGTGAATGTACATGTACAGAGGATCCTTCGCCTTCGTTTTGTAGTATTTTTATTTATTTATTTTTTTGCACGTGTCATCATTGGGTACTGGAAGCGAAGACCAATCTCTTTGACACTTTGGCATGAGCTATGAAACATACTTAAGATTTTATGATTAGGAATGAATGCTAATTCTGTTCTGTTTATTGGGCTAGCTTGAGATATCTCTTTTAAGATACCATGCTCGAAAATAGTAAGATGGTACAATACTTAATACTGAAGGGATTCGGTCCGTGCAGTAATGTTGAAACTTCGAAAGTGCCTGAATCCTGATTATCTCCCTTGGATCGAAACATGCAGTAGTCTACAGTTGTCGAGTTATGACGTTGAGTCACAAGAGTGACGTCCCTTCATGTAGCCGACCCGCCGGCAGACGAAAGGGTGGGGCAGTTCACTTGCTACTGCATGGGCTAAAGAAAACTGATTTAAAATTTGAAGAAATACATTTTAATTCCGAATTATTTGAACTCCTTGATATGTAAGGTGAAGGTATGGATATTCTCTATAGTCAATATATGGAATATGCCCACCGTTTGATCCGCCGACTCTTGTGATGCAACGTCACAACTCGGGAATACCGTATTAATTTGAAGCGTAACTTGGATTTTCGAATCGGACCAAAAAGGTATCTTGCACAACTAGGCCCATGTGAGACCTGTGTACAAAATTTCAGAAAGATCTATGAACTATTTCTTGAGAATTTACGATAACAATGTTTCAAGGGGAAATTCAAGATGGCCGCCTTGTGGCCATATTGGATTTTCGATTAGGACCGACAAAGGTATCTTGCACAACTAGATCCTAAGGGGGGAACCTGTGTACCAAATTTGAGAAAGATCCATGCAGTACTTCCTGAGAAATCACGATAATAAAGTTGCATGGGAAAATCCAAGATGGCCGCCTGTTGGCCATATTGGATTTTTGAATCGGACCAGGAAAGGAGTCTTGCACAACTAGACGACAAGGGGAACCTGTGTATCAAATTTGAGAAAGATCCATGCAGTAGTTCCTGAGAAATGACGATAACAAAGTTTCATGGGGAATTCCAAGACGGCTGCCTGGTGACCATATTGGATTTTCGAATCGGACCAGAAAAGGTATCTTGCACAACTAGACCCCAAGGGGAACCTGTGTACCAAATTTGAGAAAGATCCATGCAGTACTTCCTGAGAAATCGCGATAACAAGGTTTCATGGGGAAATCCAAGATGGCGGCCTTGTGGCCATATTGGATATTCGAATCGGACCAGAAAAGGTATCTTGCACAACTAGATCTCAAGGGGAACCTGTGTACCAAATTTGAGAAATATCCATGCAGTAGTTCCTGAGAAATCGCGATAACAATGTTTCATGAAGAAATCCAAGATGGCTGCCTTGTGGCCATATTGGATTCTCGATTCGGACCCAAAGAGGTATCTTGCACAAGTAGACCCTAAGGGGAACCTGTGTACCAAATTTGAGAAAGATCCATGCAGTACTTCCTGAGAAATGACGATATCAAAGTTTCATGGGGAAATCCAAGATGTCTGCCTGGAGGCCATATTGGATTTTCGAATCGAACGAGAAAAGATACCTTGCACAACTAGACCCCAAGGGGAACCTGTGTACCAAATTTGAGAAAGATCCATGCAGTACTTCCTGAGAAATGATGATAACAATGTGTCATGGAGAAATCCAAGATGGCTGCCTGGTGGCCATATTGGATTTTCGAATCGGACCAGAAAAGGTATCTTGCATAACTAGATCCCAAGGGGAACCTGTGTACCAAATTTGAGAAAGATCCATGGAGTAGTTCCTGAGAAGTCGTGATAGCAAGGTTTCATGGGGAAATCCAAGATGGCTGCCTGGTGGCCATATTGGATTTTCGAATCGAACCAGAAACCATATCTTGCACAACTAGACCACAAGGGGAACCTGTGTACCAAATTTGAGGAAGATCCATGAAGTAGTTCCCGAGAAATCGCGATAACGAGGTTTCACGGGGAAATCCAAGATGGCTGCCTGGTGGCCATATTTGATTTTCGAATCGGACCAAAAAAGGTATCTTGCACAACTAGACCCCAAGGGGAACCTGTGTACCAAATTTGAGAAAGATCCATGAAGTACTTCCTGAGAAATGACAATAACAATGTTTCACGGAGAATTCCAAGATGGCTGTCTGGTGGCCATATTGGATTTTCGAATCGGACCAGAAAGGTATGTTGCACAACTAGACCGCAAAGGGAACCTGTGTACCAAATTTGAGAAAGATCCATGTAGTAGTTCCGGAGAAATCGCGATAACAAGGTTTCATGGGGAAATCCAAGATGGCTGCCTGTTGGCCATATTGGATTTTCGAATCGGACCAAAAAAGGTATCTTGCACAACTAGACCACAGGGGAACCTGTGTACTAAATTTAAGAAAGATCCATGAAGTAGTTCCTGAGATATCGCGATAACAAGGTTTCATGGGGAAATCCAAGATGGCTGCCTGTTGGCCATATTTGATTTTCGAATCGGACCAAAAAAGGTATCTTGCACAACTAGACCCCAAGGGGAACCTGTGTACCAAATTTGAGAAAGATCCATAAAGTAGTTCCTGAGAAATCGCGATAACAAGAAATGTTTACGGACGGACTGACGACGGACGACGGACCACGGACGAAAAGCGATTTGAACAGCCCACCATCTGGTGATGGTGGGCTAAAAAGGCATTGTTTGGTGGATTTTTTTTGTCAGACTTTTCGAATGTTTTATTCATGTTATTTCTCCGCAACAACTGAAATAAGTAAATATTAATCTGATGATAAAAAGACCAGTTTTTTTTCTCACTTTTCCTTACGGAAAAACATAAATTTTGAAGAAAAATGAAGAAAACATCACGTTTCTGGTACCCACGTGACCGTCATCTATAAAACCTATTATCATTTTTGAGGGTGAAGCGTGAGGGTGACGTGACGGATGACGTCACTTTCGGTCACATGACTGCCGATGACATCGGGGTCAAAGGTCACATCCGGGTCAAAGATCATTTCCGTTCACGTGACGGCCCAGCAAGAGTTGTCTTTCCCCACATAAGACCTCGGTGATTTATAATGTTAATCTCAGGGAAATGCATGTTTGGGGTAGGAGTATTGGGTGGTCATTTGTTTTTTTTTTCGTTATGGAGTTTACTATGGGTGTTGCGACTTGTTTTTTTTCTGTCTCGAGCTGTGGAACACGATGGGAGGGGTCTCGAGAACATGGGTTGAATTGCAATGAAAATTTCAGGCAGGTCTGGGGTGGACATGTTAGGTCCATTCAGGCGCAGTGGACAATGCTAGTCCCAATGGGGAATCAACTCATTGACATTTGCTGTATGGGGTTTGGCCCCTTGTTTTCTGCATCTCGAGCTGTAGAACACGATGGGAGGGATCTCGAGGCCTTGCGTTGAGTTTGTGGAAAAGTTCTGATGACGCATGCGCAGTAGGCAGGCAGATCGAGGTGGACGTTTTGGGGTCTAGGTAGACCCATAGTGGTCCGATTGGGTCGTGTGAGGTATCTGTTTGAAGCACTCGTAGGGGAGCGTCCAGCTGGATGCGTGTAATGTGGGAATATTGTATATCTGCGCATGCGCAGCAGAAAAATAGTATTTGAATAGACGTTTTCGGGCCGCGGTTGGCCAATATTGGCCCGACTGGGCTGTGAGAGTTATCAAGGTGAAGCACTCGTGGATGAGCGTCCAACTGGATGGGTGTGGAGTGGAAGTAAGGCTATGACGATGGGGAATTGTGGGAAAGTGGCATTGGGATAGACATTTTGGGGTCGAGGTGGATCATAGTGGTCGTATTGGGTCGGGGTGGGTATCAGTTTGACGCTCTCATGTGGTAGCGTCCAACTGGACTGGTGTGGAGTAAAAGTAGCGCAATGGTGTGCCTGCGCAGGCAGGGAATTGTGGAAAAAGGGCATCGGAATGGACGTTTTGGTGTCGAGGTGGGCCCATAATGGGCGTGATTGGCAGGGGAGGGTATCCTTGTGAAGCGCGCTTAGAGGCCGATCAAGTCATGGGTGTGTGAATGTTTCCTCCGAAATGAAAAATCCGGAAACATGGACTTTACCCCTAAACTAGGGACCTATCAACCAGGTCTAGAGGGGTTAATATGGTTCCCAGCGGATCGTGGCCTGCCGAGATATGCAGATTGGGTTAGCGGGTGTATGTAAAAATAGGATTTTGTTTCCGGAAATATAAAAAATAGCAGAATACGTTAACCCCCACGTGCGAAAATGACGGACTTTATAGTCCTATGGTAGGGATAGGCGAGCAGCTATACATATATAGTAGATAAAGTGCAGCGTCGTTCAGGTGCGCCATCGAGACATGGCTACCGTTATACACTAACCTAAAGGGGACGATTCGTGGACCCTGGAGTGTCATCTTCACCAGCCAAGATCACTACATGGCAAAGCTCTGATGTACGGAGCAACGTGATGTACGTCGACATTGCTAGAGAAGATGCTGGAGTGTATCCCAAACTAATGATCTCAGACATACAGGTTATGTGGGTTGATTTACCAAGGTAGAGTTACCTCCCCCTCCTGGGTACAAAATCATTTTATTACCCCCTCCAGTATATGCTGGGGAAGCCACGTTCACAATTCTCGTAGGCTCTTGTCCAATCAGAAGCCGTCCATTGAGAAGTTCAATGTTCGGCCAGGGTCGCTTTTGGCCTAAGCGTCGTCGGGCAGTCCAGGATACCGTTGAGGCAGCATATCGTGAAACAGTTGCTTGCGCATTCTGATCGCCATATCCTCTTCCAAGTGACGCTTTGTCTTCATGATGGACCTGTGCATGGGGTATAGTCCACGTTTTGGGGATAAATTCGTCTCCCCAACACTCGGATTTGAAATCTGTCGATGAGGTTGTTGAAGACAGCAAAGTATTGACAGTTTAGGATGATATACCTAGACGCCTTGCTTAGAGGGAACATATTCTGGATCGGATATATGACGGAGATATTGCGATTATGGGACCCTTTGGTGAACAGGTCCGCCATTTTCGAATTTTCCTAGGTCATGGAGTACGATTATATTCATCTGGATGGAATCGAAGTAATACGGTTCGTCTATATCGTTAGGGATTCCGGGAATGAGGCTCACTCTGTTCAATCGCGTATCGTCGTACGCTGGATGCTGTTGACTCGGAGGGTAGATACAGACTGACTCTAATGGTTTGAAATAGACCTTATATGGCCACTCACTCCTACCTCACTCAGTCACTCACTCGTACTTCCCTCACCCAATCACTCGTATTCCAATCACTCACTCGCTCCCAACCACCCCATCCCATCCCATCCCATCCCATCCCCGAGCTCCCGAGTTCAGAGCTCGTAGACAATTACATACAAATTAAAACATCACTATGATATGCCACGTTAGTTACATAGCCAGGAAAATGAGGAGCATGCGCAAATCGTATTTTTTAAGCAATGTCAAAGATTACGAACAACTCACTGATACGATACTGTTTTTATTTGCTCACTCGACAAAAGAGTATTATCATATGAGGGTATTAGATAATACTCTTGAACAATATGAAATAATAGGAAATAATCCAATCGGTAAGTGAAAGAGTCAATATGTTCAATTCAGCTTGTATGCCTGGATTCTGCTGGTGGACAAGTTGTCCCCGAGGCCGGGCCCCTGCACACCCAACACTCATAATGGATACAACAGAAAGAAATAATGTTAAGACAGACCCGAGGAACCTTAGTGCAGGTTTCTTTGGTGAACAGGTCCAAAGGTCGGAAAAATCCGAGAGCGGGAATTATTCTGGATGCTAGAACTTGGGTCAGTGTTTCCGTTTGGTTTAAATGATAATGTCAGTGGGTTCGGCAATGCTACAAACCGTCGTTCAAATATATCCAACATTACCCAACTATTTAAACCCCATCAACCGAGACAACGCAGCCATGGTTGGCGAAAGTTTAATAGTTCGATGATTCACGATCATATCACTTTAAATTACTTAGTGGGTTTAACTAACACACCCAATAGTATACATAGCTTACGTACAGTTTTATGCGTTACCTCTGAGAGCTTTAAATCAAATAGCCAGAGATATACAACAATCTGCGTCTTCAGGAAATATAATACCACCAAAAATCAGTAAAGTATGTCAAGATATAGCGTATTTTCGGTTGTATCGTCCAGTGAACATAATCGAAACATCTCAAGATCGGCTTTTCTTGAAACTCAACTACTTAGATAAAGGATTGGACATCATTAATGTACCTCGAATCCTGAATGATATAGAGGTACGCAACGACAAATAACAAACTATTTAAGTTCACAGAACCTCCTTGCATTTCATATAAGTATACTAAATCTATAGCCACCAAAATATTCAATTACTCCAATGCTGTCAAGGAGTTTGACTGAAACTTATACACGTCAGGAGGCTATAGTTGTGATTGTGAATCGTCGAACTTTATCTATACACCATTCAGACATATTGTGACTGGTGACCTTGATGTGGTGAGTGATAAGGATCTGAAGTTACCCCTGATGAAAGGACCTAAATATAGAGAGCCAAGAAGAATAAATCTGAAGGCCGACCAGAAGATAGTCCTGTCTGCATCGGAACAGTACGTTATTGATTGGTCTAAGCGAGAAAAAGCTGAACCTACAGTACTCGCTGATTGGCTGGACCTCACCAAGAGCAAGGTCGTTGAAACAATCCACCATATTGACAGAAGTACTCTTCCCCAAGCAAAACAAGTACTGAGAAACCTCAATTCGCAAGAAGTTCTAGCAAATCTCCAGAGTAAATTCGTCATAGTCCCAGCAGACAAAGCTCCGAATAATATAATATTCATATGTAAATATTACTATTACCAGGTGCTAGTTAAAGAATTGAGTGTAGACATATCTTCATCAAATACGTCTACTTACTCCCAAACTGCATTTACTCTGGAAGATTTATTTAACAACCACAAAAAGTTTCTCAGGAAAAGAGGTATTTGTCTTCCATACTTTGTCTACATACCAAAAATATACTGGACTCCCAAAATGCATAAATCACCATACAAAGCTAGATTCATAGCTGGTTCTAGAAGCTGCACCACCAAGAGTTTATAGAGTTGCTTGAATTTCTCATTAAAAATATCTATGTGAAATTTGGCAACACAATATATCAGCAGCATATAGGTATTCCAATGGGTACTAATTGTGCACCCCTGTTGGCTGACCTGTTCTCTTATGAATATGACTATATGCAGGCGCTTTCAAAAACCGATCCATTCAAAGCCCGTTCCTTCTTATTCACCAAACGCTATATAGACGATCTTCTCGCTGTGGATAATCGCTATATAAATGACGCAGTGAAGGATATATATCCACCTTCACTGGACTTGAAGGAAACTACAGATAGCCCTACAGGCACATCATATTTAGATCTATATCTCTATAAAAATGAAGCGGGCATTCTCTCTCGTCGACTTTATGACAAAAGAGATGATTACAATTTCGTCATCGTAAACTATCCCTTTCTGGACAGTAATATTCCAGTGGGACCTGCATATGGCGTATACATATCTCGCTTAGTAGCATTTGCTAGATCCTGTGTTAAATGTGACGATTTTAATCAACGTCACAAAACATTGTTGCAGAAACTTATGAAACAGGGCTATTCCACCAAGCGCCTCCACTCAAAGTTTCTCAAATTTGGCGATACATATCGCATACTGATAGCAAAATACGAACGTAGCGTGCAAGATCTATGGCGCTACGTTTCGGAACTTGTGTCTAATTCCGCTTAACCCAGGGCTAGGGGCCGTATGAACACATGTACTTCAAGATCCTCATGGTACTCATATGAACAGTCACAATCAAAGCGTGACTGAGATACATCATTCTTTAGATGACGACTTTACAACGAATATTATGATTAAGAATACTGATCAGCGATACGGATTTGATATTTTTGGAACATCATGATGTCTTGCCGGCATCATTGAAAACTGTTGACCGCTTCTCTTGCAGGAAACAAGCCTATGTTTATGTATACTATGATTGTCTTTTTGAATTTGGTGCTAATACTGTTATATGGAATATGGAATAGGTCTTTGGATTATGGACGCGGATATTCTCTAATGGACGACGGCTGAATTATGAATGACGGACTAGACGCTTGTAATGTAACACGCTCAGTAATGCTCGGTGTTCTGCAATACTTTTCTATTTCCATAAATCGCTTAATAAGTTAACTTTTGTATTCTGTATTTCCACGGAGTGTTTCTAAGACCTTGATGCCAACACTCGATGTTGTATTCCATAAGATCTTATGTGTTCGGCTCTATGGATGCTGACTGCGCCATAGCCTCTCATTCGGTAAAGATTACAAGCGTCTAGTCCGTCATTCATAATCCAGCCGTCGTCCATTAGAGAATATCCACATTCAACATGTGTGAGGCTTCTTCAAAGTGGTCATGATACATTCACTGACACTTCTCAGCATATACATATGAAGATCTTTCCCTGGTTTATCCCCATTACACAATTCATAGTTGTCATGTGCTAGTTCATGTATGAAAGGCACACGATCTTTGGTATAAGCTATAGATAACAGATCATCTAACTGACGAGAGGCCTCCTGACGTAGTGTTTCATCTATGATCACGACAGTAAAGCTTTGCTGGATGTCAGCGTTCAGTGAAGAGGCTAAGGCATGGTGTTCCGTGTTCGACAGTGCACTGTTCAAAGGGTCCTTCTAAACTTTCACCATATACGTCTAAAAAGTGAGGCGACACTCGAAAAGTCCGTCCTTTTATCCCCCATGAGACGCGATTCATCTCCCACCTATGAACGAGCCGGGATCACCTGCTCTACCCGGTGTTCCTCAGAGGATTACAAGCGTCTGGTCCGTCATTCATAATTCAGCCGTCGTCCATTTGAGAATATCCGCGTCCATAATCCAAAGACCTATTCCCTATTCCATATAACAGTATTAGCACCAAATTCAAAAAAGACAATCATAGTATACATAAACATAGGCTTGTTTCCTGCAAGAGAGAAGCGGTCAACAGTTTTCAATGATGCCGGCAAGACATCATGATGTTCCAAAAATATCAAATCCGTATCGCTGATCAGTATTCTTAATCCATAATATTCGTTGTAAGGTCGTCATCTAAAGAATGATGTATCTCAGCCACGCTTTGCGGTCTATCGGAGTCTTCGCTCTTTCTTTGACCCCTTTTACCCCAAAACTTCCAAACTCCCGCTTCTAGAATCACTCACACCAGGTCCCGTATACTACTCATACACACCCGATTATAATTTTACATAGATGATTTCTTGATTTCGTATAGATGTTCCAGTTTCTGCGAAACTTAGGCATTTGTGTTGGAGTGGACAGTACCAGGGACCTTATCGACCGGGCCAGAGGAGGGTGTCACAAAGAGATTCTGCTTTGAAAATCCGAATTGGAGAAACAATAGGGTTTGCTGTTGAAGGAAGACGAAGGACATGATGAGGACACAAGTTTAAATGAACACAAAGAAGAGGCTGAAAGTGAAATTGAAATTGACCAGTGCTATTCCCAGAGCGAAGAGGAATCTAGTTCCATGGATATTTCTGGTGCGAATTTGTTATGCATACGTGTACCTCCGCCCATTCCCAGCCCAAGCAAATCATTATATGCTCCACGCATATGATGCTGTAATGAGGGCAATTCGGCAGTTTTACACATTATGATATTCCAATTTATATTGTTAACATATCCACTGTTATTTATATCTCAACTTATATATTCCACTTAACACAAAGTCAGAGAGTGATGTGGGTGATGGGGGCGACGGAAATATGGAAGTGATCCAATGTCTGGATGACAGCTTTTTGCCTGGGCCACGTGGAACAGACTTGGGAGAACTTTTCATATTAACGAGTAAGAATAAGGATGAGAGACAAGCGATTCCACTATACTGTCATGTATTGATGTAATGTCGACTATTGACATCAAATGTATGTGAATTATGTTGTGAATCAGCTGGTTATACATTTTATAGTCTGTAAAAATTGTGAACTGTGCAAGCCTGTTACGGCTCTTTTAACCTTAACCCTTATAACCGTAGAGGCCGCTTTTTAGGCATGTTCAGATATTGTATATATCCGATAGACCGCAAAAGCGGCTTCTGACGTAATAATCGACTATTCAGTCAATCAAATCACGTTTTACGTCGGACCCGCTTCACAGACATAGTTTGGTCACCCGAGTCCAAATGGGATACGCAGCCACTCATAGAGCCCAAAAGGGGTGAACAACGTTATTTAGATAATGTATATGCCCGAGAGCCTTCTGACAAAATTGTATTTTTTAGCGGGGAGCTCAGGGTCAGGGGTTAATAGACGTGGAAACTCTAGGGTTCAAAGGGTTAATCGACGAGTGTATAAAAGTTTTATTATAAATTTCAAATTGAAAAAGGCTACACCTTATGTTGGGACAACCTCGTGATACGCCGATACCAGGGTCCAGTAAGAAGGGACGGCACTAAAATGATGCTTTGGGCATTATGTTTTGCCACGCAGAATCGCATCCCTCGTCCTGTAAGCGTTGACCACATGTTAGCGGCTGCTACAAGTCTTCCCCTACATACGTTCTTACCAACGAATTATGATTTCCTGGAGTTGAGAAACCGGATGATATGTATGGTGGATGATACGGATGATATAACGGGTGAATATAAAAGAAATACCACACTTCGCCGAACATTACGACGGATGTACAGACGAACATCTCCAACACCGATACTGGGCTGAAAGTTGTCGAAAAAGCAATGTAACGTGTGCCGTAGCGAGGTAGATTTTAGAAGGTCACTCAATGAGACAGCTGTTGTAAAACGAAAGCAGATATTTAAGAACACTGCTGAATGAGAAGGCAACTGTCAACTGGATGAGAATATTATTTAACATGGATGTCAGACCGCTAGGTAACAAAACCATTGCAAGCCAAGGAAAGCCACTTCATATGAAATTTTTTTTATTGGCTTTAGAATATCGCTCAAGAAGAAGGCCTCTCCCAATTGAAGGTAGATATTACAAAGTGATCAATAAGAAGACCCCTGCAAACTGACACTAAACATTTAAGAACACCGCTGAATAAAAATGTCGCTGTCACTTGAAGGTGAAATTTAAGAATACCGGTAACCGAACCGGTGCAACCCAAGGATACATTTTATACGGCCGCTCAATAAGAAGGTCGTTACAAACTCAAGGTAGATATTTAAGAAGACGGCTGAATCAGAATACCGCTGCCAAATGGATGTAATTTAACAAGATCGCTGGCCAATCAAACCCCAAGGGGAGATTTTAGAAAGTCACCCAATAAAAAAACCGCTGCCAACTGAAAATGAAAATTGAAGAGCACCGCTGAATAAGAAGCCCGCTGCCAACTCAGACTAAAGATTTTTGAATATCGCTCAAAGATTTTACAAATGCCCTCTATTTGAAGGTCACTGTTAACTGAATATAGATTTAAGAATGCCCCTGAATAACAAAACCACCGCAAACCAATAATACACTATAGAAGACTGCTCAATGAGAAGGCCGTTGCAAACTGAACTCAGAGATATAAGAACACAGCCGAATAAAAAGGCCGCTTTCAAATGGATGTAATGATTTAACAAGTACGATGATTAACAAATCCGCTAGAGCCAAGGGGAGATTATAGGAAGCCGCTCCAGATGAAGGCCGCTGTCAAATCTGACTCTTGTTTTTAGAATACCGTTGGTAGCTCTTACAAAGTGCTCAATAAGAAGGCCGCTGCAAACTGATTCTAAACATTTAAACAGAACATCGGTGAATAAAATGGCCGCTACCAATAAAGATGCATATTAAAAAGAATCTGGGTATGTAGGATGAAAAGATTTTATACAGGTCAATCAAATTTACAAGAAATATCTATTATTTTAGCATGTACTTTGAAAACAGAGAAGGTTTTTGGCAGATATGCAAATACCATTTGGGTAGGGGTATTTTGGTGGGTAGGCAGGGTTATGCCCAACCAACATATTTTTAATGATGGCCTAAGAAGACTGCTGCCAACTGAAGGTCGATATTACAAATTGCTCAATAAGAAGGTCGCTGCAAACTGAAGGTTTAACCTTAAGAACAACGCTTAATAAGAAGGCCGCTGCTAACTAGTCTAACGATTTCACAACACCGCTCAATGGCAAGACCGCTACAAACTGAAGGGAGACTTTATAAAGCTGCTATATATAAAAGCTAATCAATGTAGACATTTGATAACATGGCTGAATGAGAAGGCTTCTGCTAAATGTATGTAAATTTTTAACTAGGTCGCATAATATTAAAACCGCTTGAGCCAAGGAGAGATTTTATAAAGCCGCTTGGCCATGGTATGAAGGCTGCTGTCGACTACTGTTTTCTGAAGACCGCAGAATAATAAAACCGCTGCAAGCCAAGAATAAACAACTAGTGAATATTCAATCACAGAGAAATGGTAGTCATTTTTGTTCATTTCAGTTTGTATTGTGATGTTTACATGCAAACAACTTTGTGTGTGACAAAAATAAAACCGATACTTTTTTTTCAATTCAAACCTGCAATAAACATATTTTCTTGAAGAATACACATTGAAATATCGGCTGAGAAATCTTACGATGGTCAGTTGCATAACAAAGAATTTATGATTCTTCAAAATGTGCTCCCTGGAATATTTTGGTAAATGGGTGAATATGGGTAAATGGGTGAATATGGGTAAATGGGTGAATATGAGTAAATAGGTGAATATGGGTACATTGGTGAATATGGAAACATAGATAAATATGGGCAAATGGGTGCATATGGGTACATGGGTGAATATGGATACATGGGATACATGGGTGAATATGGGCACATGGGTGAATGGGTGAATATGGATACATAATATGGGTACATGGGTGAATATGGATACATATGTGAATATGGGTAAATGGGTAAATATGTGTACATGGGTGAATATGGATACATGGGTGAATATGGATACATGGGCGAATATGGGTACAAGGGTGAATATGGGTACATATCCTAACTTTAGTGTTGTTAATATTAAGATTATCTATCCATGGGTGGAAGAAAAATAAGGATTGAGAGTTAGAGAAGCAGTGAAGTATGCAAACACCAGCTAAAACATACAGGTGTAATGAATACTTTATTGAAATCCCTTTATAAGGAAAAATCTCACCCGAAAGCAATTTGGCAAGAAGATAACCATGTTTTCTGAACAATGTTTCAAAGATATGAACAAAGTTTAACTTACAATTAATGAGATGAAAGATCAAATAAACAGGATCATTGATGAGAGAAGAGGTTCACTACTTGAAAGATGACACAGTTATAGGCATATTGCCAACTCTTGACTGCGCATAGGTTTCTGAAGTTAATACATTGTGCAATCACAGCGCAACTTAAACCTTAAACGTGTTAAAATGAGTAGTTGAGCCTTTGTGATGTTGAATTTGACAAATTCATCACTTCGTTAACTGAAATGTACTTTGAATGTGCATATCTCTCTTTTCTGTGTGTGTAGGAACAATAGGAAGGCGAATATCAAAAGAAAATGTAACGCGAATTATGACTGGTGAAATCAAAGGTCTACTTTTTCTCGTGAATTTTGTATTTTACTCATTTAATTTTAATGGGTATATCTCTCTTTTCTGTGTGTGTATAGTAACGATATGAGGTCGTATATCCAAAGAAAGTGTAACGCGAAGTATGGTTGGTGGAATCAAAGGTCTACATTCTCTCGTGAATTATGGATTTTTCTTATTTTATTCTAATTTGTATATCTCGCTTTTCTGTGTGCGCGCGTGTGTGTGTGTATATAGTTATGATATGAGGGCGTATATCCAAAGAAAGTGTAACGCGAAGTATGGTTGGTGGAAGCAAAGGTCTACATTCTCTCGTGAATTATGGATTTTTCTTATTTTATTCTAATTTGTATATCTCGCTTTTCTGTGTGCGCGTGTGTATGTGTGTATATAGTTATGATATGAGGGCGTATATACAAAGAAAGTGTAACGCGAAATATGGAAGGTGGAATCAGAGGTCTACTTTATCTTGTGAGTTATGGATTTTATTCATTATATTTTATAATTGAATGTGTATATCTCTGTTTCCTGTGTGCGTAGGAACGATTTGAGGGCGTATGTCCACAGAAAGTGTATCGCGAAGTATACACTGTGGACTATCGACTTTATTCATGGACTATATCGGTGTATGTAAAACCATCTTTTCATTGCCTTATTTTTGATTGTATTTAAGTCTTGAATATTGGGTTCGATTTATCGATCTGACTGCTTTTAACTCAGTCATGATTCGTCTTCCCCGACATGTATTCACGGTGTTGAATATGATATAGGCCTACATATGTCTATATAATAGCGATGGTTATTGATTCATTTGTTCTTATTTATGGCAAATAATACGTTTCATTAATCTGTAATACAAATAATACAGAATAGGTTATTCACTAAATAATACATCTTTAAAAAGTATCTGTGGATGGATCTGTACTACAAGTTAGACCTACATATATTTCTTTGGATTACATTGAATTATGCACATAGTATATTAGTTGACATAGCTGCCAACTTTGAGTTTCACAAGTAACTACATACATAAGTACACAAACAGAAAACATTCAATTTTGAGCAGCGATGTCACGAGAAAACTTTCATATTAGGTACGTTTGCATGAGCGTGTACGAAACACGCAGTAACCTCCCCTGTTCCAACTCGATGGTCTGTGACACGTCAGTCTTGTACACCATGTTATAATACATATATGCCAATGCTTGATCAATAGAATATGTACAATTCATATACTGCTCCATATGTGTGTTGTTTAGACATGAGAGAGGCAAGTAGGCCTACGTCAAATGAGAAGCTAGTATGCCCACTATCTCGAAAATTCTGATTCGTTATCCCGGTACATCCATATAAAAACATATATTCAGATCCAGAGCTGTTCCTTGTAACATAATCGGTTCCATGAACCTATTGTGGATTATATACAGAACCATATTTGGTTGGTTCTTGAGTGGCAACAAGAACCGAATTCGGCTCCATGTGAAATCTAACGTTCACATACACATGCAATGAGTATCGACTGGTGGTAAAATAATATAAAAGTAAGTTATAAGCGTCAGATAGAAATATAAAATAGAAATATACACTTTTCGTATGACAACTTAGTAGCCAAGTTCATTCAGTCAGCTATAGCTGTGTCTCATAGCAGTGTTGCAAAGACGAAATGACCAAAATCTTCAAAATGCTAATCATTTACAATGCATCCCAATATAGGTTCTGCCACAAAGAATACGCGAACTTATATGCGTCATGTCGGGGGTACTTATCAGTATGAAACTCTCCATACATCAGACCATATGTGTAACAATGCTGGATTAATATTAGAATTCACGTGAAAGGCAAACAATATAGACGACAACGGCTTCCTGGTTCACAGAAACGGCGCAGATTTACCTGGTAATGGTTTTAATATGCACGTGCACCCAGAAAGTGTGAGCCAAATATGACTCTTGGGTACAATAAGTAATATGCCATGCATCGATATCATTCCTGTACACAAACATTCGGGTCCAAAAATCTTATGGGTTCATGTTAATTTAAATACATCTGACTTGTAATGCTCACATCGCGTATTCGGTGTGGCTGAACCTCTTACGATGTAGTATTGAATTTGCAGGCGCAACATGTTTAGTTGCTTCTTTATCTCTGGTGAACGAATAGAAAGTCAACTACGACGGTATCCACGAAAAAGCAGGATCTTTGAAACAAGTCAATATCTGCTACTGACATGATCGAAATGAATAAATGATATATTATTCCCAATACTCATGATACAGGGTATAGATAAACTACTGCATCTGTTTACCCAATCATATAGGTCCGGTGGTAAAGCAATCCCACTAGAGTTTCCAGTCGTAGAAAGTGCAGTATTTCGGTCTGTTAAGAAAGTCTTAGCCGAGATGAAAGATAGCAAACTACTAAAATCCCTAACAAACTGAATTTCCCTTCACAACTGTGCAGGGACATTACCTATTCATCTGATTGTCCAGTGGTAGGATGCGGGCCGTAAATATTATCTATCGCAGATTGTCTGTTCAGATCGAACACTTCATCAGTTTCTTGGATTGCCGATGGAGCTGCTGTAAGGTAGGTGGGGTTTGGCTGCTGCAGGGAGCGGGCGTGTAGATATTCCACTGATGGGGTTTTTGCTTTTGTCGCCGATGCCTTCTCACAGTCGTCGTCTGAGTCTGACATATCCGACGGAATATCAAACTCAATATCATCATATATTCCCTTGGAACCATCATCGACGTGTTCGTCTGTCGCTGCTGCGCATGCGTTCAGTTCATTCTCCATACATACGCTGTAGGGATTTTCCTTGTTCAGTTCTGACGGCAGTGTTGGACGTGCAGCCACGGGCGGCAAATTAACTATGTCATATGCATCAGTCTGTGGATTGACGAAGGCCGCCGCATGCCCAGGTAGCCCCATTCCACCGTTATATGTTGGATTTGGGAAATTTTCAGAAGGTGCTTCCTTAAGGATCTTCTTTTGTTTTCGTCTGTAACCGAATATAAATAAAATCGATTATTCAAGGAAGATATCTTTAAATTTGTTTTGGTCCTGTGAAAATAAACATTGGAAAGTATTCATGAAAATTAAACAATTTCAGCTATATTCATATAGTGAGTTATTCCCCCTGGACTAGTGACACTTATCAGAGACGGAGGCTTTGCTTCGAATAGTGACAAGCTACTGACTGGTATTCATCTAGTTGGATGGCCGCGGCAATTAGCCTTATTAATTTAATGGAAACTGTATTTGGTATTTTACCTCAATGGTCTGTGCTCAATGAAACTATCTGCAAAATGTATTAACCAGTTCGTTATTTGGTTTGCTATAAATAATTAACGGGCTAACAATAAGTAGGCCTAAAACAAAATATTTTTGATATATTTGAACTGACACCTTCAACCAAAATCCGATTAGTTTTGGTTCAAGGCATCACATTTTAGATATAATAGAAAATCCATAATAAAATGTATACAAAAAAGCAAAACGAGACAAAAGTCAAATTTACATAGTCGAAGATCTCTTGACTGAGAGCGTTTACAAGTATCTTTTCTGTGCAATTTTTCTTTCTTGCCTGGTTATTTGTTTTTATTTGTTTCTGTATCATTCTGATTTTTTATTATTATTGTTTGGATCCTCAGATATAAGTCTAAGATGTTGAATGACGAATTGGTTTCAATTAACACGTATTGACAACTTCCTTAAGTGCAGTATACATATTGTGTCCATGTCAATCATTAAAATTTCTAGCTTTCATAATGAGTAACATAACGTCCTAATGTTAACCTTCAGGATGAGGTATGACTTAGCACTGACCATGCCAAAGAAGTCTAATATTTGGTGATAACCATGGAAAATGTTGGAGACATAACCACAGGATAATTGTGTCTGTGTTTGAATATTTTTGTTGCAACAGTATTGAGATAACATGCAGTGCTGTTAATAGGACAATGTGCGTTGCCAATTTGTGCAGAATTCTTTTGTCATAACTGATCGAGTTTCAGCATTCGATTCCTTTCTACTGACATCATAGTTTTTCTTGCAATGAACTGGTATGTTAATTCTGTTTCGAAGCGTGCTCCTGTTTGCTCTGATTGACATTAGCTTACATGTAGGTTTAAGTTTTGACATTTTGATACCGTTAACTGTTATTTGTTTTGGTCACACTTGCGATGTGAATGGCATGTTGTATAAGATATTTGGAGTATTTGAGTCGAGAAATTTTGATGAAAATGGAATTACGACACTACGCTATAAACATGGACTATGATAATTGGACAATGATTTAAAATATTTGACTGATATTGCGGATAAAGAACTATTCTATGAACGGACTATTCTATGAACTTTGGATATCATTTTGAGGATGTTCGCTAGTGGTTTTTGGCTTTGGCAGCCATTTTGCCTGTTTTTTTTCTATTGGGTTATCTCCCTTCCCTAGGTTAAAAGATAGGGATTTCATTTAAAAGCCTTCTAGCCGAGAATTTTGCACAGTCTCTAGCACCCTTCTCCTGCCTTATTGTTGTTTCTCTTTTGATTTTCTACTTTGCGATAAATGTACTTTCTCCGATAGTATCACCCATCTTCCATTTTGGGAGGATATGTGAAATATAGGATTTCTTAGCCACCATACATTTACGTAAAGTTCGACTTTTCAGTCACCAATTTTATATTGTAGTATTTTGTGTGTATGCAAACTTAAATGTCACAGTACATATATACATGAGCAGTGTGACTAACGTCACAGGACCTACGAAGTAGAGTAGGCATCAGGACTCGAACGCGAAGTCAACCCTTGGAAATCCCCACCCCCAGTTGAAATCCTGCCTATATTAAGATGGGCACCGCCCAAGTCAGAATCGCCAGTGATTTTCATCAAGAATCACCAGGAATTTTCATCAAAAGTAGGTCAGCTCAGAACTTGTTGGTAACAGTCTTCTAATGCGCCTTCATTTTAACTAAAAGAAACAGATTGAATAATAAAGGTTCAGTAGATTTCAAGCTTTACGTGTGAAAATACATTTACATCTCTTTAATGGTTTTCAGTGCCCTTGTCCAGGATCAAAACAACGTTTTGAATCACATTATTTTCCCAACAATACAACATATTTTTATATATAGTACTATAGTAGAAAGGTTGCATTTATGTAGTTTACGGTAGTTCAACTCAAGACCAACACCTTCTCTGCACAAGATAATAATGATTCTATGTCATTCTCCTGAGCATAACCGGTACAAAGACGAATAAATAGCGTCTCTACATCACGTTGTTATCTAGATATATGAGACAACACATTTTGGGTATCGGCAATCTGATGAATGTACTATTCCGGTTTTCTTGTTTCACATTATATTCTATGGCGGTTGATCGGTGATTTTCTCCATTGATAAACGTTAAACCACCTCAGCTTCGTTGTGTGAATCGGAATTGCATTGCTGTGACACACCAACACACTCCGTGGCAGTGATTCTGTATCCCCTAATCAAGGAATCAAAATGGATCAAGATTTGAAATGACAAGAAAAATTTAGACATATTTTGTTTACACATGTAATTTTTTGTTTAAATTATATCCAAGTGTGATATATAGGCCTAGTCAATATTCAAGAGGTACAAAAAAAACTCAAGTTATCATATTTCCACATCATGATCAAAGTTACTTTATCTAGTTAAATTCTACCAAAAGAAGACCCTTTAAACATGCCGTCATGGCTTTGTTTCGCCCTCAGTAAACTGTTATCATTGTCGCTCACACAGACTAATCTGAAGGATGATACCACATCTTTCCTTCTTCTGCTGGGTTATTGCACCACGCTGACTTAATTGGTTGATGTAGGATATTTCACCATCAGTGAGTAATCTGACCTGAATTTGAAGCCTGCTGTGGTCAGTGATGAAATGTTTGGATGTGAAATAGGATACACGTTAAAGGCCACAGTTTACATGTATCTATAACAATATACTGAATTGTGTGTATTAAGGCTGGCATAGCGGTGTAGATAAATACACTAACAAATGATGGAAAATTAGCATTTCCTATTTCATACATGGCGAATTGTCCCAGATGCACGTTAAGATTAACCTCAGTAATAGGGCCATGTGGCATACAGTGGTATTTTTAGCAGCAGTGGCTAATTTGACCTGAATTTGAAGCCTGATGTGGTCAATGATGAAATGTTTGGATGATACACGTTAAAGGCTACAGTTTACATATATCTATAACAATATACTGAAGTGTTAATTATAAATCTAATTTTAATCAGAATTATTTCAGATCAAAACTTGCTGGTAACAATGCCCTAATGCACGTTCATGCCAAAAATAAAGGTTCTAATGTCAATGGTTCTCCTTATTTTGCCGACGAAAGGATTCGCATGGACTGACTCACTCATTACCGGACAATTTGCGATCTGTAGCCTACTTCGTAGGAATATTATGTTGTGTTCTGATTTTAAGTTCTGTTTGTTTTGACAAAGCTATTTTCGATATTCCATTTCATGACCTTTTAGGTCAGGTATAGTAAAACATCTGCGAACACAGTTATTTGTGAGAAACAGTTCTATATGGTTTAATATGGGATGGTTGTATAACTGCACTAAATTTGTACATTGTGAATACCAAGTCTGATGTGCATGTTTAGAAAATGAGACAGCGACGTGGCATGTCGTAATTGTACTGAGGATTTGATGGGTTTGGCAATGCATCCATTCATTCAGGACAGTATAAAAGAGATTGTTTGGCGTTTTCAAATTTCAGTGTATTCCATCATTTACTGTCTTACTGCCACCGGTAGAGTTCACAAACTACGTGAAATGTTGCAAGCTGCTACGAAATGCAAATATACTAAAAACTATATATAATCAGAAATCCGTTGTTTTTGTCATCCATTTCAAGTCTTCAAGAAATCTCGAAGCCGGGCTGGATTCTATATATCTGGAACGGGTTATGTAGACATCATCTCCCGAGTCAACAGACAACCTTGCGTTATAATATCTAGGATCGCGCACCTTGTCGTCTTGAAGAAATTTCTACAACGTGTCAGATCAACTTGGAAAGTAAACATGGTCCTTTAGTAACTACCTACTAGCTACTTAAGGTAGATTCTGTAGATATTGGGACTTTTACGTTTATCTGACGTCGCTTGCCGATATGGGAGACACCCGCTGACGAATACCAGTGAAGGATTTACTGACAACACCACACTCGACCTTCAACATTCAACATTATAGGTGATGGTATTACTCAGCTGAATATTTCATGTAATTTTTTCTATACATTGAATCGAAAAGTTGATATTCTTCGTGGGTTTTTACGTTTATGTGGCGATTGAGATATACCGATAAATAGGCATGCGCGAGGAAAATTATCAGTGGTCACGCATTGGAAAAATCCATTGCCGACATTGCCACTGGTAACGTCAGTTTCTCTCGGTACAGCACAATTCAGCTTAAGGCCCATTCTCACAGTGCGATTTGTAGTAACAACTTGTAGCATACAACTTAGTTGCATCGTGAGAACACTCGTACGATTTTAGTCGCATGCTACTAGTCGTATGAAATAGAACCGGTCCTATTTCATGCGATTAGTTGCATGCTACAAATCGGGGGATTCCCCCGCCGAGTTGTTTCTACAAATCGCATCGTGAGAATGGGCCTTTAGGCAGACAATACTGCTATAACAATGTGATCCAAGGCCTTTTACGTTTATCCGGCGTCACTTGCTGATTTGAGTAGCACCCGGCACACGGCATTTACTGACAACACCAGGCTGCATTGACTGCATGTTTCACGAAAATGTTGATACTTTGAATCGAAACTTTGGTATTCCCCTTGATCTGGAGTAAATTTTGATGCCAGTTATTGTCTCCCTAAGCCGCGCTGAATTTTTGCTGTAGCCTATCACGCGCTCAACTGACGTTACCATGGCGACCGATCTGGCGATCTCGACAATTAATGTTTTCGTCACCGGTTTTCCACAGAATGACCACTGATCAGTTTCAGTTGTCTCAATTTCAATGCCTAGCTCTCGGAGATACCTCAATCGCCGCATAAATTTGATGACACACAGATCAAAGAGTATGCTAAATTTCCGGTCAATGTATCAAAATTTTCAGAAAACATGCAATCAATTGAATAATACCGTCAGCTGAATTCAAGCGGTTGAAGGTCAAGTGTGGTGTTATCAGTAAATCCTGTAGGATTATTCGTCAGCGGGTGTCGCCCAAATCAGCAATCCACACCGAGTATACGTAATGGCCTATTTTTATAGCTGAACTAGTATGATGCTTTAGCACGTGTATCTGGCGTAACCATGGCGATCCAGCTGGCGATGTCGGCAATACATTTTTTCATGTCTGGGTTTGTCACGACGTGACTAGTGACCATCACCAATGCGCGTGCATGGCTCTCTGCGATACCTCAATCGCCATTATGCAAACCGCGTGATATCCTTATCTGTTTGCCTTAAAGGATTTTTATCACTATTTTCTTTTCACTGGAAATATGTGTCAGAAGAGTTAGTACTTAATTAAGCTTTTTTTTAAAATTTTCCTTGTCCCCTGTCGGCGTATTTGAGCCTTTTTGGCAGCTCCATTTAGCTCCCAGTCAGATATGCATATTTGTGGAATGAAAGCGAGGCCGCCAATTTGTGACGTCACAGACGCGAGAGCTCGCTAATGACAGGTAGCAATTTAGTATGAATTACATACTGGGAGAGATTTCTTTTAGTGGCATTTAGAAGTTGGGAAGTAGATAAATAAACAAATTGCTTATGGATAACAACTTCTAGTTTATTCGGGACGACGTTTTGATACAGGTATCGTTCTCAAGTCAATGACATCAATAAATAAATAAGCAGTATATATTCATTCCTAGTGGTATGACCTACTGATCCAGGAATCCCACCGTGCCTTGAAGCTCACCTTGTTAATTAATCCAGCCATGTCCACAAGCCTAATCCTGTCCTATTAAATATTTCTCACCTAGTATAATACTATTGTTATCATACTGTAGACATTCACTCAAGGAACTATTGAAATCAGGCGAGTGGTTGCAATATAATACAATATAAAATATGACCGTTTACGTGAGCTAAATATCACTCTCGTGACATGAATTTACTAGACTGTTTGCGTGAAGGTGGGCTATCTGATAATGTCATCAACACCCGTTGTGCGAGAAATTGCCCCCCCCCCTGTATCTGCGAAAAGTCGGGAGCAGGACAGCTAGAAAGTCGCAATTTGTTCTTTCCTATCAATTACGCTAGCTGGACGGCATATTCCCTACTGGAAATAATTTATTGAACACAGATTTGCAAGAAGTAAAAAGAAAATGAACTAAATATTTTTGGTAGATGATATCTAACGTCGGGCTTTCAAACTGACCTGAACGAAAGAGAAAACTCCAAATTGGCGTACGTCTCAGTGTTGAAATTTCACCAGGTAGGCCTGGACTAACAAATTATTTCGATCATTGTCTAAATATTTATTCATTCTGTGCATAGGGGGCCTATATATAACGTCCGGCATAGATAATAAATAACATACCAGTATGTGTTTACAAGTCGACCTGGCATATTCCTCCATGGTTTCGAATCGTTTTCGATTAATTATACAGCGATATACGCGATGGTCGCAAATCCACAGCTCAATATATAGATCCGACAGCTGCCCGCAGTAGACGGTCGCCTGTCTGACGTCACCAGGTCACGTGACGCCCGAGCTCATTAACGGGTTAACTGGCGGAAATTGAGCTACAGGTCTTTAATTAAAAAGGCTTAACTACGCCCACAGGGGACAAGGAAATTTTTTTTTAAAAAAATTCTCAATTAAGTACTAACTCTTCTTACACATATTCCAGAGAAAAAAAAATATTGATAAAAATCCTTTAACTGAAAAAAGAACACTTACCGTCTGACAAAGAAGACCAGCAAGAGTAGAAGGAACAGTGCAACCAGGCTTCCCACAACAATAGCGGCTATCATAACTTCTGAAATACCAGAATACACAAATGTTGAAAAGCCATATTTTGGAGAGAACGTTATGAAAATGCACCGCTGCAATGCGGGGATGAAGAAATACATCAATCTTTTTAATTCCTAGGATAAAGCACTATGGGTAACTTAAATACTGCTAACTGCTGATGAAGTGAATTACCAGGTTAGGGCGATCCTGCTCTCTAAAATGGAGGTAAAAAAGGTCGTTTTTGCTCAGTCATTTTTGATTCTTTCTTAACTAATGCTTCAAAACTTCAGGCGCATTGATTTATCTATTGTTCCATGCCCTAAAATTAATTTGCCATTTGAAGAACAAGTCAATGTCTTTCTCACCGCGCGACAGATGTTTGGCCTATTATTATGCAAATTAGATAGATGACAATTCATTTTTGACTACCATTTAAGTGAGTGAGTGAGTGAATAGGGGTTAACGTCGCTTTCAATGGGGGTACCTACTTGTAACAAAGCAGATGTAATGCTGTCATTTTAATAGTGCTGTCCCACTGAAATGTCATGCCGTAGGCAGACATGACACCTCACTCAGTCACATTATACTGACATCGAGTGAACCAGTCCTTGTTTTACCATCTTAATACTGTGCGTAAACCTGGGATTCAACCCAGTACCTACCGCTTACGAGGTCCACGATCTATAACCATTAGGCGACCGCACTTGGTCGCTACCATTTGAATATAGAATATATGTCTGTGTGCGCTTTAATGGGGATTTCGCTGAATTCATTATGTGAACTGCTTTATTGAGCAGAAGCGACCTTTTTTACCTCTATTTTAGAGAGCGGTATTGCCCTAACCTGATTACACTCGTGTATCATGGGAATTGCCTGTGAGTCTATTCGCTGCATTCTCTTCCGAAAATGATGCACATAGTGAGGGAGAGCATCCCATTGATACATGAGTATAATTTGCTTTGATTATTTGATTAATTCATGTAATTCCACCACTTATTTCATAGCAAGACGATTGCAAAACTTGAAAAAAAAATCACGTTTTCAGCAAATCAAGAACTGATAACCTGCTTGGGGTCAGTATAATATGGATAGGTGATTTATTGACTTACCGTCACCGCCAGAGGCCTCAATGTTCGCTGACTGACCTAGAAAAGAATCGGGATATTTATTATCAGTGGGAAACAATAAATTCGTAAAATCCTAGGCCATTCCTATATGCGATGTGGACTGAAATATTTTTTTCGTTGACCAGTTCTGTTGTGTAGGTTCAACCTGTCTCAATCTTCAACACGGGTGCGTCATTGGCCCCCTGTCCAAATGCACATAAATAACAAGTGGTTGTATACTGTGTAGAATAATTATATTATATCTCAAATGCGTATAACCCATTAATTCTTCAATTACAAGCGTCTAGTCCGTCATTCTAACATGGCTAACTAACATTCTGACATGGCTAACTATCAATATTACATTCTTTAGTGTTTTCATATTCGGCACAGCCCTTGGGAGATCAAAAAATTGCCGACTACGGTAAATATAAAAAAAACTTTCTGAACCAGCACCCGCTACTACTAATCTTACTAAAACATATAGAAATCATTACGGTGCTAGATTTGAAAGGCATTCGGTGACTTCATCGCCGCTGAGGTTGATGCAGCACCCACGAAACTTCCCGACTCTCCTTGATAGTAAGCGGGGAATGCCGATATTCCTGGAGACGATAAATTGAAACATTCGCGACAGCTCAGCCGATTGTTTCGTATAGTTATCTGACCTCGCATATTATGGTAGAGGGATTTTACAGCTCGATTGTTAATATGATCCACTGGACGTGTGGCACAGCACATATTAAACGATTTGTGTACGCTCGCATATACATGTACCTTGTGGTATCTCCTACTTATGGGGAGTTAAAATATTTAAAATGATCATTTGAATATTCCCTTGATTCTGTTCCGAAAGACCTCCTCTACTTTGAGGTGATTTTTCTGGATTTAATAATAGACGGACTTCTGTGCTTGGACAGAAGTCTGTAATGTACCGCTTACATGATCTTTTCGGAGATTAGACGGGATACTGCGCTTGGAAGTAATTTCAACATGGCTGCTAATATGAATTTCTAGCCTGCTGGTACATATGCTGATACCAGTATTGGTACAGTGATGCTGCAGACGGAGGTACCTTTAATCTTTAATCTCCGCCACATGTACAGGGATTCATAGAAGTCCAAATTTTACGAACCGAAATCCAGAAAATTGAGTTTCTTTACAGTCAAATTGAGTTAAAATAAAATTTATCGGCATTTTTTTCCCCCTAAAATTGAGTATATAAATTTTTTACAAACCAGGGTAATTTTTTCCCCCCGAAGTTGGGTATATACTTTTTTTTACAAACCAGGGTAAATATTATCTTCTATGAACCTTGTTTACTGTTACCCATTGATGTATTTTTAACCTTTTGTGTAATTAAATTCATTTTGTGTTATTGATTGCGATTACTCATTTCCATTATGTTGTCAGAAAGAAACGATGAAAAACAAAATCATACTAGTTTATAAAATTGTTGCACGATGATTGTATTGGATTCCACAAATGGATTCAACCTAAACATTTTTACTACATTGTAAGTATACATGTATATACTCTGAATATTATTTTTTTTGTATCTTTGTATTGAATATGAAAAACAAATCATTTGGGACTGTCTGCATCGCAAGACAAAAGATATAAATAAAACCTGACCACTGTCAAGCAGTTGATGTGAACGCAAGACAAACAATTATTATTAATGAGCCTTATAAAGAGTAGGCCGAACAATTTGCCATGGATTTGTAACAGATTATGAAAAACATAAAAAAATAAGGAAATTCCTGATATTTTTGCCTCACATATTTTTCATTTCATACCGCGATGTTTTTTACAGTGAAAGATCAAAATTACCAAAAAATAATCAAGAGCCACAGACATAAGCAAGAAGTGCAGTGCCGTTAAATTTAAAATCTTTACCTCAAATAAACTGACTTCTGAAGAAATGCGTGTTCTCAACGTAAAAGGTCGACCTCTTTGCTGTTGTTGTTGTTCATGACAGGTCTCATGCAGGCAATGTCTCTGAAGAAACGATCCAATTTTATTTTCATAAATTTCTTACCGCTTAATTCTACTTCTCCTGATGTGCTGTCTCCGGGGGAATTGTTTGTCATTCTAATTATGAATGAATCCGAATCAAACTTATCTGCTAAATGAACTCCAAACGTCCCAGGTTTCATTTTCACGCTAGTGTACTTTCCATTTGACGACCGCATGTTAGCAGTCACACTAGCGCCATCTGGCGCCAAGTCGGGAACCTTTACAGAGAGCATTCAAGGCTTCCAAAAAATAAACGAGCAAAGGTTTCCGAGGTGTAGTTTGCGCGTTACGTCATCAAAACACGTGAATAAGCCCCGCAACTGTCCGTTTTGCAGCAAGGCGAAAAGATGTCTCGGTGTTTTCTGATTACAGGTCAGATATTTGACTTGAATTTCCGTGAAATATTCAATAAATCTCCCTGAATGAACACCACACTGATTACGCTAAGCTTTGATTGCGCGAATCCAAATAGATTCCTGCAAGTTCCATTTTAGGCGAGTCTTTACGAGAATCGATTCCCGTCGAAATTCTACCCCTGTTGCCGACAGATTCACATTTGCTACCGCGACCATGGTGCTCATTTCAGTTTTACCAGATGATTTCCCGACAATCGTGTATTGAAATTTCGAATTTATGAAGCTTGAAAATTCAGTTTCTGGAGCTTGAAAATTCAGTTTCCAACACACAAATTGAGTATAAATATTTTGGTGAAAAATGTTGATTTTTTACTCAAAAAAATTGAGTTTTGAACTGAAAAATTGAGTTTTTAAACTCAATCTACGAACCGAAATTCGGTACGTAGAACTGACGTGAATGAATCCCTGATGTGATGCTATATGTACTTTATAAATAAATAACTATTACCGTTAATTTGAGAGTGTGCAGAGGGCGGATCTGTGTTTTCCACAAATCTTCTTTTATATCCGACAGACGCCTGCCGTGTATTAGTCGAGTATGATGCAGCTATTATTCGTTATTTTCGTGCTACAAGATAACCGAACGGCCTTGATATTTCCAGTGCATGTATATCTTGTTCAACGGTTTTTAGATCTGTTTATTTTTTAAAAAGGATTGCTTTTATGAAAGTTTGTCTTCGGAAATATGGTGACATGTACCTTCAGCCACACTTGAGAATGTGGAACTCCCGCCACTTTCATCACTGGACGCAGATTTTCCAGTCGCATCAATTCCATTGGTGGAAGACGGACCAGTGCTTCGGGGTCTATTATCACCCTTTACGGTCGTGGTGCTGTTGGCTGTTGTCGTTGCTGTTGTTGTTGTTAATGTTGTCGTTGTTGGTAGTTTTGTTGTTGTTGTGGTTGCCTTTGTACTTCTTGTCGTAGTTCTAATTGTCGTAGGGGGAGCCATGTCTGAAATAGAGACAAACGTTAGTTTCAGAAGGGAGATGAGTAGTTATGAAACTTTGCCAAGATGAGATATGCCTACAGTGTAACATGAGATATGCTTACAGTGTAAAATGAGATATGCCTACAGTGTAACATGAGATATACTTACCGTGTAACATGAGATATGCCAGTGTAACATGAGATATGCCTACAGTGTAACATGAGATATGCCTACGTGTAACATGAGATATGCCTACAGTGTAACATGAGATATGCCTACAGTGTAACATGAGATATGCCTACAGTGTAACATGAGATATGCCTACAGTGTAACATGAGATATGCCTACAGTGTAACATGAGATATGCCTGCAGTGTAACATGAGATATGCTTACAGTGTAACATGAGATATGTCTACAGTGTAACATGAGATATGCTTACAGTGTAACATGAGATGTGCGTACAGTGTAACATGAGATATGCTTGCAGTGTAACATGAGATATGCTTAGTGTAACATGAGATATGCCTACAGTGTAACATGAGATATGCCTACAGTGTAACATGAGATATGCTTACAGTGTAAAATGAGATATGCCTACAGTGTAACATGAGATATACTTACAGTGTAACATGAGATCTGCCAGTGTAACATGAGATATGCCTACAGTGTAACATGAGATATGCCTACAGTGTAACATGAGATATGCCTACAGTGTAACATGAGATATGCCTACAGTGTAACATGAGATATGCCTACAGTGTAACATGAGATATGCCTACAGTGTAACATGAGATATGCTTACAGTGTAACACGAGATGTCCTTACAGTGTAACATGAGATATGCCTACAGTGTAACATGAGATATGCTTACAGTGTAACATGAGATATGCCTACAGTGTAACATGAGATATGCCTACAGTGTAACATGAGATATGTTTACTGTGTAACATGAGATATGCCTACAGTGTAACGTGAGATATGCTTACAGTGTAACCTGAGATATGCTTACAGTGTAACATGAGATATGCCTACAGTGTAACATGAGATATGCCTACAGTGTAACATAAGATATGCTTACAGTGTAACATGAGATATGCCTACACTGTAACATGAGATATGCTTACAGTGTAACATGAGATATGCTTACAGTGTAACATGAGATATGCCTACAGTGTAACATGAGATATGCCTACAGTGTAACATGAGATATGCCTACAGTGTAACATGAGATATGCCTACAGTGTAACATGAGATATGCTTACAGTGTAACATGAGATATGCTTACAGTGTAACATGAGATATGCCTTCAGTGTAACATCACATTCCAGTCCATATTTTTGATAAGGATTTCAACCCAAAACCAGAAAAACACATTTTTTTCTTGAGCAAAACATACTGAAAGTCTCAGTCTGGGTGATTTTACGATGGTCATCTGCATAAAAATGAATTTATGGTTCATGAAATTGTGCTATCTGGTCTATTTTGGTATTTCAAAGCATTCAGAGGGAGGAATTTCTCTTGTAACCAAAATATGACGCATCAAACCAAAATGAAATATTCGCACATAATGTTATGATCCTTTGAAAATATCAGATTTGAGTAGAGAGAAGGAGAGAAAATCCTCATTATGAATTCCTAAAAATATAAAAATAATCCGGAGAGCAGATTTCAATGAATCATAAATTCATTTTTATTCAGCTGACCATCGTAATTTTCCCCAGGCTTTCTTCAAGAAAAGTATGGTTCTTTAGGTTTTGGATAGCAAAAAAAAGTTTGAGTTTTTCCCATGGGAAAAATCACATATCCTTTCTGTGCTACCTGGTTAAAGTACCATTCATTGTCTTTAGCATATTCGTTTTAGCATATTCTTTGGAATAGTGACTATTGCTAGTTTCATTCACTAACAAATTATATGGATGCGTTAGTAAAACAAACCGAGGAGATATGATACGAAAGACAGCTTGTTTCGAAATAGAGAATTGAATCGTTTACTAAGTTTAATCTTTGTGTTGAAAAGTGAATAATGCAGATCCTTACAGGATGTGCAATATCTCCAGCAATTACTCCGATATAGCGGCCCTGACGCTTCACCGGTCCGTTATAACTCTGTTCCCAGTACGAACCGGCATATCCCTAATTTGACAGTGAGTGTAGAATATACCTACCATACATACAACAGTAGTGATAGTTGTACGTAATAAACCAAAATCCAGGAGCGCACTCATAATCATGCCAGCGTCCGCCTTCGTCAAACCGCAACTGACCACAAAATTCTATGCACGAGGCGCCGCAACTGGGTTGACCGGAGTCCCAGAAGTTCCAATGTATAGGATCGCCCTTATTATGAATGCTCGCTTGAATGAAATACAAAATATGCAATTAAACTGTATTCAATAGGTAATTAGTCATGGACATTATCAATAATTCCAGCATTCTTTCGAGTACGCTCATTAACAGCTTGTGTCACTTACATCCCTACTCTCCTTTTTCCCCCACTGATTCACACCGCATAGTTCGCGCCTCTTGACCGTTAGGGCGCGCTCTGCAAAGGCCAATCGCCGATGGCCAATGAAAATCACTCTTACGGATGACTCTCGGTTCGCTTTTTTCATGACAACAATCAACATCTGGGCATCCACCATCTTTTCTCTAAGTGGTTGGAACGTAATTTCGACCACGTGCAGTGGTTAGCCAATCGAGATTAGTATGAGGAATCTGGTTACCTCCAAGCTATTACGGCACGGTGATTGGATAACCAGATTAAGCGCCCCTAACGGTCAAGAGGTTCGAAATATTCGGTGTGAATCAGCGGGGGAACAAGGGGAGCAGGGACATAAGTGACAAAAGCTGTTTATGAGCGTATCGTTCTATAGGGTTCCCGTACTTTACATTCTATACACACAGAAATCCCATTAGTTTTGGCACAGGTCCTGAACACAAGAACATTTAAGGTTGTTGTTGGTCTAATATTCCAGTGGAACCTGCGTATGGCGTATACATATCTCGTCTAGTAGCATTTGCAAGATTTCATGTTAAATGTGATGATTTTAATCAACGTCACAAAATATTATTGCAGAAACTTATAAAACAGGGCTATACCACCAAGCGCCTCCACTCAAACTTTCCGAATTTCGTGATACATATCGCATGCTGATAGCAAAATACGAGCGCAGGATGCAAGATCTATGGCGTTACGTAACTTGTGTCTAATTTCACTTAACCGGGGGCTAGGAGCCCTATGAACCCATGTATAAGATCCTCATAGTGTTGATATGAGCAGCCAAAACATAATATCATCATATACTAGACGACGACTTCAAATGAAAATCATATGGATTAAGAATACTAATCAGCAAAAAACGATTTTGATATTTTCGGAACATCATGATGTCTTTCCAGCATCATTTAAAACTGTTGACCGCATCCGATCTGGAAATTCATATTCTCGAGTCTGAATTTGGGGTGGCGAGAGAATGTTTTCTGTGGAGTCATATGGTTGCTTTTTTCGCGACGTCCTACGCTGCATACCAATTAATTCTCAGGGTGAATCAACCGTACGTTCATAAAGTTAGACCGCGGTACGCAGTTTGCAGTTTGTTATTCGAGGGGACCAGTAATTATTTCTTCAGATATGGAAATCTTTAATTTTTTAAAGCAAGAGAGAAGGTCATGCTCTGTATATTTGTATATTCATATCCCAAATCTGACGCCGGCGGGCGCTGCTGGGGGCGTTTCTATGAGTCGCTGAATGACTGGTCCCCACGAATAATGAACTGCGAACTGCGAACCGCGAGTAGTAGGGTAAGGCGATTTAAAGTAATATTACCCCCGGATGTACCCCCATGAGGAACTAGTAGCGCCATCTGTACACTTTGGATGCAAGGGGGGCAACTCGAAAAACGAGGCGGTGGGGCGGTCACGGGGAGGTCACAGAGGTCAAGTGCACTATAGTTCCGGCAACCTTTGACCTCGAATTCTTCCGCGGTGATGCGGTCTGGTGGTAATGCGGTTGCGGGAGAAAGCTTCCGCGGACAGAAAGTAGTCCCATGGGTTGAGGAGACAACTCGAATGTTTGGCCGCCATCTTGAATTTTTGCCTCGTCTCATGTCACGGTAAATTGAGCAACATTACCCTCAAAAAACCCTCACATTATCCTCAAAAAACCCTCTAAGACATATAATAATAATAAAGATACCATATAGGTGTTGTACGATCTTATTTTGACGAGTCTAGCATCAGTGCCACCCCAGGGTTGAGCGTTTATTGTCCGATATGTCTCCGCAAAAAATAAACAAACAAAATGGCGGCGCTTGCTATGGGGATTCCCTTTTGACATCACGACATCGATCGCGCTGCCCTCTGGAGGCAAAGAAGACAACTTTTGACTGGGCGAACCCTCTGTAGGACAAATGCCGGGTCATCTCCCCGGATTCGAACATTTGCGTCTTTACGGGGAATGCCTGTATGATGTATAGGGGTGGTCATTTTGGTCTTGTGGATTTTACTATGGGTTGTGATTCGTGAAGGGGCATCTGATGGGCTGGGTGTGGGGCTGAAATATCGGCATTCTGCGCATGCGCGGTGGCCCAAGGGTATGGAAATAGACGTTTTGGAGCTAGGGGAGTTACTAATGGTCCAATGGGATCGAGAGAGGTATCAAAGTGAAGCATTCGTGAAGGGGCATCTGATGGGCTGGGTGTGGGGTTGAACTATCGGCATTCTGCGCATGCGCGGTGGCCCAAGGGTATGAAAATAGCCTTTTTGGAACTAGGGGAGCCCCTAGTTGACCGATGGGGTCGAGTGAGGTATCAAAGTGAAGCATATGTGAAGGGGCATCTGATGGGCTGGGCGCGGGGTTGAACTATCGGCATTCTGCGCATGCGCGGAGGCCCAAGGGTATGGAAATGGACGTTTTGGAGCTAGGGAAGCCCCTAATGGACCAATGGGGTGGAGTGAGGTATCAAAGTGAAGCATTCGTGAAGGGGCATTTGATGGGCTGGGTGTGGGGTTGAAATATCGGCATTCTGCGCATGCGCGGTGGCCCAAGGGTATGAAAATAGCCGTGTTGGAGCTAGGGGAGCCACTAATGGTCCGATGGGGTCGAGGGAGGTATCAAAGTGAAGCATTCGTGAAGGGGCATCTGATGGGCTGGGTGTGGGGTTGAACTATCGGCATTCTGCGCATGCGCGGTGGCCCAAGGGTATGAAAATAGACGTTTTGGAGCTAGGGGAGCCCCTAATGGGCCGATGGAGTTGTATGAGGTATCAAAGTGAAGCCTGTGTGAAGGGGCATCCAAACATGGGTGGGTGCATGTAAAATTTTTCCTGAAAAAAAAAAATACGGAACACGGACTTTATCGAAAAACCTGGGAAAATGCCTATATGGGGTATGGGGGGTACATAGGTCGCCGGGCTTAACGGGGCTTGCCTATCAATAGAGTTATCTCCCCCTAGTTCCAGGGTGGGTGTATGTAAAATTTTTCCAGAAAAAATACGGAACACGGACTTTATTCTAAATTACGGGAAAATGCCTATATGGGGTATGGGGGGTATAGGACCCATGTTTGTCCCCCTGGGAAACCTACTTCTAGACATTTGCGGTAGGGTTGTTTGGATTTGTTTTTCACATCTCGTCATTTAGAACATGATAGGAAGTGTCCCGGAGCGAATCGGTGAAATTTTTGAAAAAGTTCGAGGAGCCCCATATAGACCCGTATAGCCCCATACTGGGGTATAGGACCAATGTTTGTCCCCTGGGAAACCTACTTCTATACATTTGCGGTAGGGTTGTTTGGATTTGTTTTTCACGTCTCGTCATTTAGAACACGATAGGAAGTGTCCCGGAGCGAATCGGTGAAATTTTTGAAAAAGTCACCGAGGCCTGGGTAGGCCCATAGGCCTATACTGCATGGCTATGGGTGTATAGGTCCATACGGGGTGGACGTTTTGGAGTCTAGGTGGGCCACTAATGGTCCAATGGGGTCGAGTGAGGTCTTATTTTGAAGCTCTCATGCAGGAGCACTTGACTACACTAATGGTTCGTACGTTGTCAATAGTGTGCGCATGCGCAGCCTGGCCGTAGTATAGAAAGCAGGCATTTTTGGGTGTGTGTGTGGGTGTGTTTGGGTTAGAGATGCACCGCTATGGGTCCGAATGGGTCGTGGAAGGTGTCAAAGTGAAGCTTGTGTGGGGTAGAGTCAGAATGGCGTGGTTTTAAATGCAAGTCGCGTCAATCTGCGCATGCGCAGTTGGCTGTAGTAAGTAAAGTGGTCATTTCGGGGTAGTGAAGGAAGGTATTTGGGGTGGAGATGGACCATCCTTGGTTCAATGCGTCCTGGAAGGTGTCATGTTGTAGCTCTCGGGGTGTAGACTTCGATTTGAGGGATCTCCACAGCATCTGTGACGTCATCGGTGACGTCATCGGTGACGTCATCGGTACGAGTAGTAGCGAAAGTGGACATTTTGGGGTAGTGAAGGAAGGTATTTGGTGTAGAGAGGGACCATCCCTGGTCCGAATGCGTCGTATGAGGTGTCATCTTGTAGCAACGCTACGTTTCGTAACTTGTGTCTAATTCCGCTTAACCCGGGGCTAGGGGCCGTATAAACCCATGTACTTCAAGATCCTCATGGTACTCATATGAACAGTCACAATCAAAGCGTGACTGAGATACATCTTTTTTTAGATGACGACTCTATAACGAATATTATGGATTAAGAATACTGATCAGCGATACGGATTTGATATTTTTGGAACATCATGATGTCTTGCCGGCATCATTGAAAACTGTTGACCGCTTCTCTCTTGCAGAAACAAGCCTATGTTTATGTATACTATGATTGTCTTTTTGAATTTGGTGCTAATACTGTTATGTGGAAAATGGAATAGGTCTTTGGATTATGGACGCGGATATTCTCTAATGGACGACGGCTGGATTATGAATGACGGACTAGACGCTTGTAATTTCTAGATATTCCATGGAATTGTCGCTAATTCTTCGAAATGCAGTGACGCCCGTCAACGTTCGTAGTTACGCCTTAACGCTCTAACATAACGCCTTGACGCCATGATATAGAGCGGAGAGAGAACAACAACAACAACAACAACGATGACACATGAGAGAACAACAACAACAACAAGAAGTTTTTTCATATAGTTTATTTTCCCCAATGTTACAGCATACCCACGCTGGGGGAGCCGCGTTGGGTATGTTTACAACTCAAAAAGACTCTTGCCCAATCAGAGGCCACCATTTGCATCTGTCATATTCGTTCCTGTCCGTTAGATGTATTCTTGTCCAATCAGAAGTCGCCATTTCAGCAAGTTCCATCTTCGACCATGTTCGCTCTGAACCGTTTATTCTAATCATCGTCGGACAGGCCTGGATATTTTCGGGCAGCATGTCCTGAAACAGTTGTTTGCGCATTCTGATCGCATTTTCCAGGGCTTCGGTGGGTGGTAGCCCCATAGCCTCTTCCAAGTGACGCTTGGTCTTCATGATGGACCTGTGCGTGGGATCGCCTTTCATTTCAAGCGGTAGTAAGGTATACTGTCCATAGATCGCCATGGCTGTTTTCCTGATGCGGGGGCGCATTTGGGTGTACGTCTGTTGTAAATTATCCTCTCCGGCGTCCTCAATCGCTGCAGCGTAAGTATTGATAGCTGCTGTCACAATACGATCCCAGAAGGTAGGTTCTGCCTCACTTTCCACGGACGTATGCTGACTATCTGAGGTCAAGCTCCCCGCATCACTAGATAAACTCTCGGCAATCTCTGTTTCGGTATCAGCCGGTACACTCTCAGCAGTCTCTGTATCAGCATCCGCCTCAACGGACTCCTCAGAGTCTTCAATCCCATGTATAGTTTTCTGGTGTCGCATCATATCGTAATGTCTGGTGAACGTGCGTTCGCACTCAGAGCAAGTATAAGTCATGTTGACGGTTGAACGTCG
>JAVTVY010007928.1:0-45455 GCA_036873755.1 Hanleya hanleyi
AGGACCTATGTTGTCTGCTTTGGAATGTAACATATAATATAGCCATTTTCCCGGTTCAAATCGGTTATGGACTGAGATCCAGCTTGGACAAATAAATATATCCCATTCACTTAGGTTTAAACAAAGGGCCATAACTTTTGAAAATATAACCAAAAACAGAGTAACTTCACGCTGCATACCTATGGGTCACTGACCACATATCATGTAAATTTCATACTTGTTCATACAATAATTAATATTAACCGAGATCCAGACTTACAAATCCCAATTCACAAAGATTTGAAGAAAAAGGGCCATAACTCTTGAAAATATAGGCGAAATGTGGAGAAACTTCACGCCGCACAACTACAGGGCACGGACCATATATCCTGCAAATTTCATAATTGTCCATACAATATTAACCGAGATCCAGCCCGGACAAGTTCCAATTCACCAAGATTTGAAGAAAAAAGGGCCATAACTCTTTAAAATATATGCGAAACGTGGAGAAACTTCACGCTGCACAACTATAGGGCACTGACCACACATCCTGCAAATTTCATAATTGTCCATACAATATTTACCGAGATCCAGCCCGGACAAGTCTCGATTCATGAAGAATTCAGGAACAAAGGGCCATAACTTTTGAAAATATGAGCGAAACGTGGAGAAACTTTACGCTGCACAACTGTGGGTCACTAACCACATATCATGCAAATTTCATACTTGTCCATACAACATTAACCAAGATACAGCCCGGACAAGACCCATTCACAGAGATTTCAGAAAAAGGGCTATAACTCTTGAAAATTATAACGGAACACGAAAAAAACTCTACGCTGCACAACTACGAGCCACTGGCCACAGTCCATGCAAGTTTCAATCCTGTCCATGAAATATTAACCGAGATATTGCCCGGACAAGATATTCGGACGGACGGACAAAGCGAGCGCTATATGCCCCCCCTCTAGTTAGAGGGGGGGGGGGGGGGGGCATAAAAAACAGGGGTTCGGTACTGCGGGGATTTCCCCACCAGTTATTTCATATTATACTTCTGAAATATAATAAGGTTCATGCAAAAGCTTTAGGGTAAATCATATGATGTGGAATAGAATGATTTCATAGCAAAGTTGAAAGATATTGCAGACAACACACAAATTTCAGCTTCTGCCAAGATATATTGGATACATGTATGCTCAAACACAATATATGAGGGTCGGGCGAGGGCTAGTTTGGGAGATAGAGGGTGCGGCTCGGCGCCCTGGGGATGGGGACATGCTCTTCTTGAGGGTAGTGGTAGGTGTGCTGACATGAAAGCCATAGAAAGCTCCCTGTACATGAAACAACCACACTGACAACTGCATGCCATCATCTATCACAGTCCGAAAAACCACAAGGTGGAATTCAATTCAATTCAGGAAATTGATCATATGCACAGTGCGCACCCAAACTTTAAGAACTCAGTTGTAATTAATATAGTAAGTTACACTGTGGACACAAATGGTTCCTGCAGAAGCTTCAGGGTAAATCATATGATGTGAGATACAATTATTTGATAACAAAATTGAAGAAAATGTTGTCCTTCATTTAAGACAACACGAAATTTAAAAAAACGGGTCCAGTACTGCGGGGATTTCCCCGCCAGTTATTTCATATTATATTTCTGAAATATAATAAGGTTCATGCAAAAGCTTTAGGGTAAATCATATGATGTGGAATAGAATGATTTCATAGCAAAGTTGAAGGAAATGTCCTTCATTTAAGACTACACAAAATTCAAAACTAACACAGGTTCGGTACTGCGGGATTCCCCTGCCAGTTATTTCATATTATACTTCTGAAAAAAAATATGATTCCTGCAAAAGCTTTAGTGTAAATCATATGATGTGGCATAGAAGGACTGGACAGCAAATTTAAGAAAATGGTGTCCTTCATTTAAAGCGACATGAAATTTAAAACAGCAAGAAGCGGAAGAAAGAAGAACAAATGACAAACGCATTTGGGCATTTAGGGATGCCTAATTATTAGACAAAGCATTTGGAAATTATCGCTTGTGAAGAATTTGAATGGAAACCACGGACATGCACAGAAGATTGGAACAAGACCCAGTGGCGCCACCTACAGGCGGATCTTGCTGAAACGTAATACCAGCAGACGTCTTGTCGCAAAGAATGCAGATGCCAAATTTCGGAGGAATCCGACAAAGCATTTAGGAGTTATCGCTTACGAAGTATTTGCACGGACATGCACTAAAGATTGGAACAAGACCCAGTGGCGCCACCTACAGGCGGATCTTGCTGAAATGAAATACCAAGAGACATCTTGTCGCAAAGAATGCAGATGCCAAATTTCGGAGGAATCCGACAAAGCATTTAGAAGTTATTGCTTACGAAGTATTTGCACGGACATGTCCGTGCATGCACGGACACATAGAAGCAAGACCCCAGTGGCGCCACCTACAGGCGGATCTTGCTGAAACGTAATACCAATAGACGTCTTGTCGCAAAGAATGCAGATGCCAAATTTCGGAGGAATCCGACAAAGCATTTAGAAGTTATTGCTTACGAAGTATTTGCACGGACATGTCCGTGCATGCACGGACACATAGAAGCAAGACCCCAGTGGCGCCACCTACATGCGGATCTTGCTGAAACGTAATACCAAGAGACGCCTTGTCGCAAAGAATGCAGATGCCAAATTTCGCAAGAATCCGACAAAGCATTTAGAAGTTATCGCTTGCGAAGTATTTGCACGGACATGTCCGTGCATGCACGGAAACATAGAAGCAAGAACCATTTTAAAGTCCCCGGCCGCGTTGCGGCGGGGGACAATAACAGAACTGATTGGATGGAAACCTTGGCAGCCATTTTCAATTTATGTAAAATCAATGATGATCTATCCTTTGATAGTGTTCAAGTGTTCAGTTTGCTTGGTATACGTCATAGATACATCAAGAGACAAGTAATGACTGCCAGTTTCTCTGATTGGACGGAAAACTTTGCGGCCATTTCTGATTGCAAGTTTTTTGATAATCTGTATATTTGTCACTTGACTGCTTGATGTTCCTGATATTTTCAAATTAGTACATGTGAATGGCTGGCACCCAGAGCCGAGGGGTTTTAGATGTGCAGCTTCATATTCCTATGAAAAACTCTATATTACATGTACATGGCTCCCACTGAAAATCGGAAGACTTTTATTATTGTTCAGATTATCATTAGGGTTCAAAGCAAGAATTGCCTGAAGCCTTTTGTTTTTGTTTAGAATATTTTTGTTCTTCCACCATATTTTTTGCACGTGATATGTCAAACTATTTATTATAGTTCTCCAATTCATCCAACATCCCATTCAACCAAATATTTCAGGCTTTTACATATGCATTTTCCATTCATTGTGTACCAATATACACTGACTAAAACTGTCTGGCTGAGGGGTTGTTGCACCTTTTAGGTGCTGCCTCATGTTATGGGTGTTGTTCAGCTTTAATACCCCCTCTACATGTATGTTCTCAAAACTGCAAACTTTATTTTGGTATGATCCAGGGCATTAGCCAAAAATGCGAGGTCTCACTGGGCAAATTTCTACACTTTAATCTCTGTAAACTTTATTTACTGAGGAATCATTTTTAATTTGGCCAGCTGTGCAAAAAATGAATTAATTGATTTGCTAAAATGACTGAATTTGTTGATTTGTCTGCCTTACTTGTCATTGCAGGTGTCTCATTGCTGATGAGGTAAGTTGATGTACATTCAGTAAGCTCACTAATAATTCAATCATTGTTAGACCACCTAACTCGATTTAAAAAAAACCTAGCCTAAAGGGCACTTTCTCCCTAATAATTCACAAAATGGAGATGATAATTGCCACTCCAAAAATATCCCACTTTCGAGTTAATCTTCATGCCGATTCAACTTGTTTGATCATTGTCAATTTCAGTGTGGAATATCTGACCTCAGCTCTTGTTTCAAGGTCACCTACATGTAGTTACCAAGATTTAAGTCCCTTTTCTTATGCCATAAGTGCTACATTCTTAAACACAAAATCTTAGACCTTCCTGTTGATTGTTAACTACCAATTAGGACCAAGGCCATTAAACAATCTTGAAATTTGTATTGGTTAATTCTAGAATTACATATTATGCTTATATTGAAGCCTCTTGGGCTCTACTGTTAACGATGAAAGCTGAAAATTAGCAGTATATTTTTTTAATCAGCTTCTAAAGTCCTTTGATGTCCTGAAATTATTAGAGACCTTATATATTTGACCTGAAAATTAAGTTGCTATTAAAGATAATTGTCATTTACAGGTAACAAAAACATTTCATGTGTATATTTTTTATGAGGATAACAACTTATGATGTTATAGCAACATATGTATGTGATGTATGTATGTGTCAAATGTCTATGAGATTTGAAAACTTATTTATTACATGGGTCAGTCTTTCGTGTAAGGGTCATGTGGCAAAGGATAAAGTAAGGAATTGGCCTGGATACAACAGTGAATTTAAATGGGAAGATTTTCAGTGAAGGCCTGAAATATAGAAGCTTACATGAAAGATCACAGGATGAAATATAAGAACCTGTAATGATTCAATTATCTGGGTATTTAACAGATGGGATTGGGGAAGACCATACAAGCTATATCAACGGCTTACTTCTACAGAGATGAGTGGCCATTACTGATCATTGTGCCATCATCTTTACGCTACCCCTGGGTTGAGGAACTAGAGAAATGGCTTCCTGATGTACATCCTCACGATATCAACATGATACAGTCTGGGACAGATGCCAGGTAAATATGATACATTGTCACATCCTCATGATATCAACATGATACAGTCTGGGACAGATGCCAGGTAAATATGATACATTGTCACATCCTCATGATATCAACATGATACAGTCTGAGACAGATGCCAGGTAAATATGATACATTGTCACATCCTCATGATATCAACATGATACAGTCTGGGACAGATGCCAGGTAAATATGATACATTGTCACATCCTCATGATATCAACATGATACAGTCTGGGACAGATGCCAGGTAAATATGATACATTGTCACATCCTCATGATATCAACATGATACAGTCTGGGACAGATGCCAGGTAAATATGATACATTGTCACATCCTCATGATATCAACATGATACAGTCTGGGACAGATGCCAGGTAAATATGATACATTGTCACATCCTCATAATATCAACATGATACAGTCTGGGACAGATGCCAGGTAAATATGATACATTGTCACATCCTCATGATATCAACATGATACAGTCTGAGACAGATGCCAGGTAAATATGATGCATTGTCACATCCTCATGATATCAACATGATACAGTCTGGGACAGATGCCAGGTAAATATGATACATTGTCACATCCTCATGATATCAACATGATACAGTCTGGGACAGATGCCAGGTAAATATGATACATTGTCACATCCTCATGATATCAACATGATACAGTCTGGGACAGATGCCAGGTAAATATGATGCATTGTCACATCCTCATGATATCAACATGATACAGTCTGAGACAGATGCCAGGTAAATATGATACATTGTCACATCCTTATCATATCAACATGATACAGTCTGGGACAGATGCCAGGTAAATATGATACATTGTCACATCCTCATGATATCAACATGATACAGTCTGAGACAGATGCCAGGTAAATATGATACATTGTCACATCCTCGTGATATAAACAGGATACAGTCTGGGACAGATGCCAGGTAAATATGACTCAGTCACATCCTCATGATATCAACATAATACGGCCTGGGACAGATACGAGGTAAATATGATACATTGTCACATCCTCATGATATCAACATATGTATGTGATACGCTACCCCTGATGTCATGTCAAAGAGAATTCGCCATGAATGCCATCAATGTCACATTCCGCTGTTTTTAAAACAGTGCTCGACATTATGTAATATCATGACGTCACATCAGGCACTATCCTCAGCTGCCTAGTCTGTGTTATTATTGGGCAACTGACTAAAAACGAAGTTCGAACAACAAAGTTGTAGTGTGTATTTGAGGTTCTGACCGTGATGCAGTTCGTAAAATAGACAGCATAGGCATATCCATGAGATCAAATACAAAATCGAAACACAAATGAATATAAAACCATGAAAATAGATAGAACTTCAAATTTGGTCATTTATTTTGTTGAGGCTACCTTCTTTGATTTGTTGCATGGTGGGTATGTTAGCAAAACTTGAAACAAGAATGAAATTTTGTCTAAGAATATTTGGTGTAGATTAGAAATTTACATAATACACATAGTGATAAATCCATTGATAAATTCCATCTCGTTTTATGTGCAATTAAGAAATAATTGGCGAACAAGCTCGAGAAGAGCTGTCATCTGCTATAATACAGGTTATAAACCCCTGTAGGCTACACCAACCAGTAGAGGAAAATGGTTCCCAATTCGGAATATCTCAATAATCTTCAAGTTTGCCTTCTGAAATTACCAACCCAAATAAGGAAAAGAAAAATAAAAAATAGCATTCAATCTAAGCAGTGCCTATTGTATAGCAATGACTATATGACTTGAGAAAAAAAATGATCTGAAAAAGACCCAAGTCAGAAGTGAACAGAAGATATATACGTCGTTTCTAGGTTCTGCCTATTCTCATATATGAATAGATAATTGTCATAATTGCTTACTATTTCCAATAATTGACATCTCTGCCATGAAGTGTTAGTTAATGCATGTTTTCAATTTGAGTGAATTAGCTTTTTAATAAAATGAAACCTGGAAATACTGACTGATACTGGAAACTGGAGAAATTGTCAGTTTTGCCAGTGTGTCAGTTTCCTCAGAATTTGATAGCCGGAACAAAAATGATGCCCAATATTTTGATCAGTTTTGACGGGATTCCTTTCTTTCCAGGGGTCTGTATTCTCAGGTTTTTCTGTGCCATTATTTCCCTCTCAATTTCAGTGGTATCTCTACAGCCAAAGTATCTGTGATCACGTTTGGGTTATTGAGTAAACAAACCAGTGTTGTGGTGAAGGAAGCACTAATGGCCCAGAAGTTCAACGTTGTTATTGTCGACGAATCCCATTATATCAAAAACTTTAAGACGGCTTGTTGTAGGAGTGTAGTTCCCCTGGTTAAGCAAGCCAAGAGAAGACTTCTGTTGTCAGGTACTCCTGCACTAGCAAGACCTGTTGAGGTAAGTATTATGCATCATAGTAAATCATGATAGATAGAGGATCTCCCATGTCTACATGTAGTTCATGTTGGATAGAGGATCTCCCATGTCTACATGTAGTTCATGTTGGATAGAGGATCTCCCATGTCTACATGTAGTTCATGTTGGATAGAGGATCTCCCATGTCTACATGTAGTTCATGTTGGATAGAGGATCTCCCATGTCTACATGTAGTTCATGTTGGATAGGTCAGAAAGACATTGGTCAGGCTGAGCCATGATTATATTTTGGGTACCTTTCCTTTTAATGCTCAGAAGTTACTTGAAGTGTAAATGGGGTACTTGTGTAAGTGTACGTCATATTCAAGATAACGATGTGAATAATAAAATGTAATTAAGTTTTTCTCCAACATTTCACTCGTAACCTGTCTCAGAGGATTCAAAGGCAGCTTTCTACAGTGGGTGAGAAATCTTCACTGCCTTTTTTAACGTCAGAGAGGAGGTCATAGTTCGAGCGTCCTGCACAGTCTGCGGGACGTCGCAGCAATGCAGAGAATTGAACATGTTTGCAACATTGTTGCATTGTTAATAGTTCCATAATAACATCACAAGTTCCACCATGCTTGCAAAAGTACCACAGTTACACTTTAACGTTTGGTTTTACAACAAAATATGGTTTGTATCAGATGACCATTGCATTTTCTCATACACAGAAATACACAAATTCCCAAACCATCAACAGGTTGGAAAACTTCCAAATATAAACCCATGCATGTAATTGCTGCAGTATGTTTCATGCCATATCACATAGTGGCCCAGACAACTTTGGTTTTTATGCAGTTTTTTTCCTAGAATGATATTTTAGGCTGTTCCTAGTGCAGGACACTAAATTGAGAGACCATTTCTTTGGAAACACTAATTGATATAGATAGCATTGTATCTACAAATGTGGTTATAGGAATTGTAACACATATATATACTGTTACCAATGACTCTCTTGTCTCTATGTTGTAGCTGTACCCACAATTGGATGCACTCTGTCCAGGCAAGTTTGGTAATTGGTGGACATTCACAAGTCGCTACTGTGATGCTCAGGTTCAGTTCTTTGGTAAACAACGTCGGAGGAAGGTTGAGTGAGTACTAGAGCTGTGTATCACTTACCTCAGTCATCAGATTCCTTGATATCTATAATAGTACAGAATGTTTTATTTACTAATCAACTGTAAGGATGTATTGATTCTTGTCCTCATAAAGTCTTTGAGATGATGCTATCGTTATCAAGACAGTAAGGGACCTTGCTCATATTACAGAATGCTTTTGAAGTGAGGGAAGGGGGCCTCTGAAATTGGTGAAAAATGGAAAGCTGTAATGTTGAAGGATAAGAAAAATTAATACCATAGCTTTGTTATTTTCAGAATATGTACAGCTCTAACTTGTATATGATCCATGTTGTAACAATTAAAACATCCTAAATAGATGGATAACACATGCTCAGCAAAATATCTTCGATAAGTTCACAGAAACAGGGTGAATATTCTGTGAGAATATGAATTTACTGTGTCTTGGTCAGTAGTAGATAATTGAATTTCTCCTCAGTGGGGCGAGTCACCTGGAGGAGCTACAGTCTAAGCTGACCTCTGCTGTGATGATCCGCCGAGAGAAGAAAGATGTTCTGAAACAGTTACCCCCAAAACAAAGACAACGAGTTCTCTTTGATCTGAAAGAGTCGGAGCTCAAGCGGGTGAGTAAATGTTGGCATGTTAACTTATGGTGGAATTTGGACGGATGGAAGGATTCACACAACACTCAATTTCAGGACAGGCTTTAAATGTACATATGTCTACAAACGAACGGACAGAAATGTTGAATTACTTATAATAAGTAACAATGGTTGGTGAAAGCTACACAGAGTTCTATGGTTGGAGCTGAAGTGTTTTTTACAGGTTATTGTGTATTTTGATTCGTGGCGAATCACCCAGTTTCTACCTTGGAAATAATTTGCCGTTGTGTCCAGCATTTAATTTTGCAAAGAATAAAGAAGTGAATGAGTTTATTTTATTATCTTGTATGCCCACAAGCAAACAAATTCATCTACATTTTTGAATTACAGTCAGCTCAAATTTCTCTGCAGCATCACATCAGGGGAGGTAACTTGGTAAATCACATCAGGGGAGACAACTGTGCAAATGATACACTGCCACAGTGTGAGTGCCCTGAAAAAGCACATAAATGATGTTTTACATGTAGTTCCAGAATAAATTTGGTAATGTAGTTGAATTCCTAATATAATACTTCATAATATGGCATAATATGAACTGAACAGTGGAATGTATAGTCACTATTTTTATTTTTTTATCATACTGAAAGAGGATAATGCCTCAAAAGCCAAAAGATGGAAGTACAGGGTTATCTCAGGTCGAGATAATACAAAAATCCATTCACAGACTTAAAAGGCCCTTGAATTTTGTTCCTGGGTCGGGTTAAAATTAGCTGAAAATGAGTGTGCACAAAATTACTGGAAAATAACCCACAGACTGGAGAATAACCCACGGGCTGGAGAATAACCCACAGAGACAGATGTTGTATGTTGTTGTCTGGATCTGGAAAACTAACTTTCTGGTCTGGTTAGACTAGAGAATTTTGATAGTTCTAAAGTGTGGGAACCCTGCAAGTAATGTTTTGATTAGTTTGTATTTTATGTTGGCTATTGATGCACAAATTCACACAGGGCTTCGGGATTGACCTGCGAGGTCATCATGAACCCCCACGATTATGGGATTGACGTGGGGTTTTGCTGTGCATACCCCAGGTCATGGAAAGAATTAAGGGTCTGAGCATGTCGTAAGAGGTGACTAACTGGGGCACCCATGAGGTTTCCTGGTGTAAAAGGGAATAGGACTCCACATGTGGCATCTCGGGTGTGAAAATGAAATAGAACCAAAACATCGTGATATGAATGAAATATTGTTGAAAGCAATGTTAAATCCTATTCACTCACTTGCTCAAATTCATAAACGGTAGGTTCTGGGTTTAATCCCAGGCCGTGTCATATCAAAGACATGAAAAATGGAACTTCCTTGCTTACGCTCAGCATTAAGAGGATAGAGCAAGGACTGCTTCTCTCTGTGTCAGTATAGTGTGACTGAGTGGGGTGTCATATCTGCCTACGGCATGATATTTCAGTGAGACAGCGCTATAAAATGGCAGCATTAGATCTGCTCTATTTTCAAGTAGGTACCCACCCCAATCGTGATATAGCTGAAAAAATGTTGAAAGCGACGTTAAACTCTATTCACTCACTCACCCTTGCTCAAATTCACAATTCGCCCTGATTTAATCTCCCTAATTGCCTGATAAACAACTTCATAAAATATCAAGATAAGCTTGTTGATGTGAGTATTGATTCTGTTCCTTTCAAACCTTGAAACTGCATGAATATCTTATTTTGAATATTTCAAGGACATCTTGGAGACATTTGATCAGTTACAGCCATACCTAACTAAAGTTGGGCCAGACTTGAATAATGCAGCATCTATCAATGTGGACATCAAACAGAAATCCAACAAAAAACCTACAAAACACAGAAAATCTTCAAAAGCTGATGAGAATAAACATATCCAGAACAAGGATAATGACCAAGCAGAAACCTCTGTCATTCTCACGGAGACAAACATATCTGACGGCACAAAGAAGGTATTGGGTACAGCTGACAATGAAAACACAGCAGGGGAGAGATCAGATGTGACAGCTAGCATGGGTGAAACCAGAGTAAACATGTTGAGTCTGATATCCAAACTGTACAAACTCAGCGGAGAAGCTAAGGTATGTGTACACTTGAATGGGCAGTAAATGATTGTTGTAAATCATCATCATGGTCATCATTAAGGTAATATCTGTAATAATCCAGTAAATATGTGCAGATTTTCCATCGAATTGTGCTTTTTTTATAAAAGCATGAAATTTGGCACAACTGTACATCGAGGCCTGCTGAGTATTTCTAGATATGGAACCCCCTGCACTGTTTCTTCTGTTCGGGAATTATTTTTGGCCAGTTGTCAGAATATTGATGGAAAGTGCAATATCAATGTTTGACAAATGAAAATGGTCATATGGCCGAGTCAACCATCTTGGATTTCAAGATGGCCGCCATCAGAAGCCTATTTCAGTCAATATGTCAATAACCACACAATATTTCAGCATAATTTTCTGTCGATACACTGATATTTTAGTTGTCCAGCACAATGATTATTTCAAAATAGATATGGTGTAATAACAGCCATCTCGGATTTCCAAAATGGCCTCCCGATTTTAATTTTGGGGACAAGTAGCTTTATATTAGTTAGCCACCCTACTGCGTACGCTTTGATTTTTGAAAGCAGAATGGTTTTACAGTTCATTATTATGAGACTACTATTTAATTAATTAAGGAATGAAAATAATAATATCGATGAAAATTATAAGCAAAAATAGCCAACTAGATGTATGCAATTGTTCAAAAGATTTTTCAAAATGTCCACCAGATTTTTATGTTGGGCAACTTAGGCACACCTAGCAATAGTGTTATTTATCAACACAACTGTGTTGCGCTTGATTTTTGAAAGCAAAATAATAGTACAATGCCACTGTATTATAAGACAGTAATATTGAATTAATTAAGGAAAAATAGTAATTTTGATAATGATAATAAACAAGTTAGGCAAACAATAGTTAACCAGATATTGTGAATTTGAAAATATACGATGTGTCAGTGACTTCACGGGATATAAAGTTGCATTTAATCGGAAAATAATACATATGGTACAGTTATTGCCAATTTGTCCCAAACAAGAAGTTGAATATACCAAAATCAAGTATTCTGTAATATAGACCCACTTGAACAATGAATTGAGGTATCTTTATCAAAACAAATATATATATTTTAGTGTATAAATCTATAGTCCAATTTCCTGCTTTTGAAGCCTGATTGTCCACATATTGACTGACTGGATGATTTACATAATTATCCATGTCTCATACCATGTGAAACAGTTGACCAGATAAAACTTGGAGAAAATGTACTTATTAATTTAACCTATTCACTGTTAATGACATGCACTGCATGTCACTATTTTCTCTCCTTATTCTGTTTATGACGTGCAGCGTACGTCCATGTGCGTAGTCATTCTATGACACCGCCGTTACGTCGGCGGGCGTACTACAAATTGAGCCACGCTGATCAAACGAGAAGGGACTTCCGTCGTTACTGGCAGATCCCCCAATGTCACTTCCTTTTAGTTTGACATCAAAGCATGCACGACAAATCTAAATGTACAGTATTCTTGTAAAGGCCGCGACATGGCAGGTGAACCCAGGTTAAGCAATGAAGGGGTTAAGTATATCCGCTAGTGCGAAACTGTTGCTGTTGTTGCAAATTGGTGTCCATGTTGAAAATGTTTCAATAATTTGAAAATAGCAGATCACATCAAACTAAAACTTATAACACATATAACCCAGGTTACCCTGATACGATAATATGCAAAACCGGTGAGTATTTGAATGAAGAAGATAATAAAAAAAGTTTGTGAAGTTTATCAATTTTTGATACAAAGGATCCTAATTTTGGTCAGGATTTTGTTTTTAAGTCAAATCGATAACATTTAAGAGCTATCAAGAACGCCATGTTTGTCATTGTTTTCTAAATATCTAATTTTTTTATAAAAGACTATTTCAAATTAACCATGAGCGCATGGGGAATAGCAAGTCGGTATGGTCAATATTTATTTTACTGAAAACAATTGTTACAACAGCAACAATATCAGACTAGCTTCCCTTAAATAAATATTATGAGCAATACATGCAGGGTTTCATAGAAGTCCAAATTTTTGCCACCGGATACTAAAAATTCAATATTTTTTTCACCTGAATTGAGTATTTTTATGTTTTTGTCGCGGGCCGACAGACTCCTATTGAGTTTATTTCTAATTTTGCAACCGCCAGTAATGTATATAACGAATTTCCATATGACCATCAATGGAGCCTGTCAATACCGCTATGTATTTGAATTGTGAAAATAAAGCAACAAACAGATCATTTAACATCTTCAGTTTTATGGTCTTAATTTACCAAGATCTAAGATACCATCTATTTTCAGCACATTATGGATGTCAACAAGACAAGATTACACAAGGCAATTCAAATAAATTTGTAAAATTACAAACTTGGTAACATTGGATGGAATCGATGTATCAATTCCTGACTTGCAAATCATGTTCAAATTAAGCATGGTTTTGAAATGTTTCAGCTACGCTAATAAAAACCACTTGGATTTGGACTGGACATTCCATTCAAAATCTTAAATTTTAATTTTTGCGTGGGAATTTCAACTTTTTCTAGAAGACTGGATGTGAAATTTGGCAATATTTGGACTAAAATTCCAGTGGAACTCCAGGGCTAGATTCAAAAGAGAAATTAAAAAAGAGAGATGGAAAGACAACGCAAAAAAATTACACGATTGAAGACAAGAAATTGTCACAACTGCAGCTAGTCCTTGGCGACCATAAAAATGAATTGGAGAATTCTGTTTGAAAAGGTGCACAATTTTGTAAACTATTGCGTGAAGGCAGCTGGCTCACTTTCGATACGATCATGCAGACGCCAGACAGATACATAAGTACCATGTTTGGTTATTGCAAGGCTGCAAATAAGTGCCAAACAGTTTGACTTGATCACCCTTATTGAAAGAATATAATGTTTGACCTAAATGTAGTATGACAGAATTTGGACCCTACCACTTTCTTGAAGGGGGGCTGGCATTTGAAATGTTTAAGTGCTACCCTATTGTGGGACACTTATTTCAGGATAATAGACAGATCAGTTAAATTCAATGGCAGAACATGCACGCCTAGTCTAGTAAATTATATTTTAAAAATCAACTTCAGTTGTTTTGGTTTGTTTGCACCACGCTCATTAAATGTTATAAAGTTTTGACAATATAAAAAAATTCAACTCTTATGTATCTTCAAATCAAAGAATGATCTAGTCCGGTTTATATTGTGGCTAAATCAGTTTGCGGTCTTTGAATAATCCATTCAAACTTTATTAACTACGGTACAATCACACTTTGGTTTCAGTTTCAACATGTGGACGACATGCCAGTTTTTTTACAACAACAACAACGCGACATGATCGTTCATCAACTTTGAGTGAAAACAAATGCCTTATGCGAAGATTACGTTGCATGCTTTTTCATTAATACTATTCAGCGATGGTCAGATATTTACCTGTCCGTTCCAAGGAGAGTTAGATGTCTTTCAAAGCTTATCATTCCCACATGTCAAACTTTCCCTGGAAAATTTAATTTTTTTCACTACACGACGCAATTCGGAAACCTCCACATACATTTAGTATGAATACAGTGTTTAGGGTTACTGACGGCATGACCCCGATGACATCCGGGAAACGGACATAAATAATTAGCGCCACTCGACACAATCTCGGACAATGTATTATGACTTCACGGAATAAGCCGAGCAGTCGCGAATGAATTAGCGCTTGGCAAACTGAAGTTTAACCGAGAGGTACCGAATCTCACGGAAATGACCGAAGATGCCGACCTGTTTATTCTGGTATTCCCCATTTCCCGATCGTTTGCCCGCATTATCTTTCGATTATAAATTACGAAATAACGAAGTATTGGCCTTTGGAGACTTCAGTTTTTTCCCCCAAATTTCAGTTTTTCCCTTCTAAAACTCTCTGACTTCAGTTTTTATGTGGCAAAATTGAGTTTTTACGGGAGTTTTGACACGGAATACCGGTGTCAAAACACGACGTGTATGAAACCCTGACATGGCATTGGGTGCTCGAATCATATGACGAAACTTTTCTCAACTTGGAACCTCAGCAATATATATTATGTTTTTCCTCAACCGTTACAATTTTCTTTGAAATACCAAAATAAAATGAATTAAATTACTACAGAACTATGTACAGTTCATCCTATTATTACTGACAAAGGAAAATAACGAATTACACATAACAAAACGCTATACCCATGGCCCAATTTTGTGAATTTTAGGAACAATAAATTTCCACAGATCAAACATCAAAGCCATGAAATGCACACAGATAACGGCAGCCTTTTTTTGTCCACGAGTTCTAGTCTGACATTAATATGGGATTTTCTGCCAGTATGCTAACAAATGACCAGCAAAATATTTCCAAAGAAATAAAACAGTCCGGATTCTAGATGATAATATGGGCTTCCGGCGGCCATTTTCAAAAATGGCTGCTGTGACCTACATAGGACAAGTTCGCAGTGGCTGCATATCTAGAAATTCTTCCCAGACCACAATGTACCTCTATGCCAAATTTGATGCTTTTATGAAAAATAGCAAAAAAAAATAACTTATTAACTGGACTAGAATAATTGTTCATAGAAGGGCCGTTTGAAGATTTGTTCTTGTTCGGAATCAGGAAGATATATATTTTGATACTCTTTGCAACATCAATGAAGTACTTTATATTCTATGAATGGTAAACTATCAACCTTTTGGCAAAAATGTACAGTTCATTAGCTCTTCCATTGTCCTTGTATAACGGTAGTTAATAGGTTCAGGAATATCCTTGTATACTGGTAGATAGGTCCAGGACTATGTATTGTCCTTTTTTTTCTGGTAGATAGGTCCAGGGCAATGTCATGACCTTGTATACTGGTAGATAGGTCCAGGACTATGTATTCTCCTTGTATACTGGTAGACAGGTCCAGGACTATGTATTGTCCTTGTACAGCCCACACAATTCGGAAAACTCACCTCGGCAAAAATAATGTCATATTAAAATAATTCCTATTTAACGCCATGTTGAACATTGCTGAGGTGAACTGCTGATGCCACGGAATTTACCTCGGCAATTGATGATTGCCGAGGTAAATTGTGTGGGCTGCTTGTATACTGGTAGAGATAGGTCCAGGACAATGTATTGACGTTGTATACTGGTAGATCTGTCCAGGACTATGTATCGTCCTTGTATACTGGTAGAATGGTCCAGGACTATGTATTTACATGACTATGTGACATCGTTGTATACTGGTAGATAGGTCCAGGAGTATGTATCATCCTTGCATACTGGTAGATAGGTCCAGGACTATGTATTCTCCTTGTATACTGGTAGATAGGTCCAGGACTGTGTATTGTCCTTGTATACTGGTAGATAGGTCCAGGGCTATGTATCCTTCTTGTATACTGGAAGATAGGTCCAGGACTATGTATTGACCTTGTATACTGGTAGATCGGTCCAGGACTATATATCGTCCTTGTATACTGGTAGGTTGGTCCAGGACTATGTATTTACATGACTATGTGACATCATTGTTTACTGGTAGATAGGTCCAGGACTAAGTATCATCGTTGTATACTGGTAGGTAGGTCCCGGATTATGTATCATCCTTATATACTGGTAGATAGGTCCAGGACTATGTATTGACCTTGTATACTGGTAGATCGGTCCAGGACTATGTCGTCCTTGTATACTGGTAGGTTGGTCCAGAACTATGTATTTACATGACTATGTGACATCATTGTTTACTGGTAGATAGGTCCAGGACTAAGTACCATCGTTGTATACTGGTAGATACGTCCAGGGCAATGTATTGACATTGTATACTGGTAGATAGGTCCAGGACTATCATCCATGTATACTGGTAGATAGGTCCAGGACTATGTATTGACCTTGTATACTGGTAGATCGGTCCAGGACTATATATCGTCCTTGTATGCTGGTAGGTTGGTCCAGGACTATGAATTTACATGACTATGTGACATCATTGTTTACTGGTAGATAGGTCCAGGACTAAGTATCATCGTTGTATACTGGTAGATAGGTCCCGGACTATGTATCATCCTTATATACTGGTAGATAGGTCCAGGACTATGTATTGTCCTCGTATACTGGTAGATCTGTCCAGGACTATGTATCGTCCTTGTATACTGGTAGATTGGTCCAGGAATATGTATTGACATGACTGTGACGTCGTTGTATACTGGTAGATAGGTCCAGGAATATGTATCACCCTTGTATACTGGTAGATAGGTCCAGGAATATGTATTGACTTTGTATACTGGTAGATCGGTCCAGGACTATATATCGTCCTTGTATACTGGTAGATTGGTCCAGGACTATGTATTTACATGACTATGTGACATCGTAACCGTTGTATACTGGTAGATAGGTCAGACTATGTATCATCCTTGTATACTGGTAGATAGGTCAGACTATGTATCATCTTTATATACTGGTAGATAGGTCCAGGACTATGTATCATCCTTGTATACTGATAGATAGGTCCAGGACTATGTATCATCCTTGTAGACTGGTAGATAGATCCAGGACTATGTGACACCCTTGTATACTGGTAGATTGGTCCAGGACTATGTATTTACATGACTATGTGACACCGTTGTATACTGGTAGATAGGTCGGACTATGTATCATCCTTGTATACTGGTAGATAGGTCAGACTATGTATCATCTTTATATACTGGTAGATAGGTCCAGGACTATGTATCATCCTTGTATACTGATAGATAGGTCCAGGACTATGTATCATCCTTGTAGACTGGTAGATAGATCCAGGACTATGTGACACCCTTGCACACTGGTAGATAGGTCCGGGACTATGTATTTACATGACTATGTGACATCGTTGTATACTGGTAGATAGGTCCAGGGCTATGTATCATCCTTGTATACTGGTAGAGATAGGTTCAGGACTATGTATTGACCTTGTATACTGGTAGATCTGTCCAGGACTAGGTATCGTCCTTGTATAATGTTAGATCGGTCCAGGACTATATGTCGTCCTTGTATACTGGTAGATTGGTCCAGGACTATGTATTTGCATGACTATGTGACATCGTTGTATACTGGTAGATAGGTCCAGGACCATGTATCATCCTAGTATACTGGTAGATAGGTCCAGGACTATGTATCATCCCTGTAGACTGGTAGATAGATCCAGGACTATGTGACATCCTTGTATACTGGTAGATTGGTCTAGGACTATGTATTTACATGACTATGTGACATCTTTGTATGCTGGTAGATAGGTCCAGGACTATGTATCCTTCTTGTATACTGGGAGATAGATCCAGGACTATGTGACACCCTTGTATACTGGTAGATTGGTCCAGGACTATGTATTTACATGACTATGTGACATCGTTGTATACTGGTAGATAGGTCAGACTATGTATCATCCTTGTATACTGGTAGATAGGTACAGGAGTATGTATCAACCTTGTATACTGGTAGATAGGTACAGGACTATGTGATACCCTTGTATACTGGTGGATAGGTCCAGGACTATGTATTTACATACTATGTGACATCGTTGTGTACTGGTAGATAGGTACAGAACTATGTATCGTCCTCGTATACTGGTAGATAGGTGCAGGACTATGCAGTCCATCATTTTTGAAAACTGTACGGGTGCTATAAATCGCACTCCTCAAATACGCAAGGAGTGCAAATCACACTCCTCGAAACCACACTCCTCAAATATTTGAGGAGAGCGTTGTACAGGTTATGACTTTCATCATACTATTGTATTTTTCAAAGTAGCAGTTCAATTTTCTGTATCATTCTGGAGTTGAGATCGACAAGTGCCTGGTAACTGTGTATTTTGTAACAAAGTTTGATCCGCGGGCGTACTTAACTGCTTCAGTCTTTGCTTTGCCCTTGACACGCCGGTCTGCCATTATTCTATCAACGTGCTTAGCGCACAGTTTGCACCAAACCTGCCCCACCATTTCTCGGCCCCTGTCGTCGACCTCCGCAATATAACCAATGCAGCTGCCAATATTCCAATCTTTGAACGTCACAAGTTGTACGCTAGCGCCTGCCATCATAAAGGTTAAAACTGCAGCACTTCGCAACCAAACAAAATGGCGTGGTCATGCAGTGGCCCTTGTAGGAGAGCCATGGTACGTTAATCGTGATTGGTGCGTTTTGTGTCTTAGCCAATGAAACAGCCCGTAACATATCGCATATTATCTGCACTGTGTATTGTGTGTTACGTCACGGAAATTTGTGAAGCCGCCCGAATCGACTGAAGAATTTCATCAGGCATTTCTAAAACATTCGTGTCCATGCAGGTCTGCTAATAAATTGCGCTTAATAACATTTTTTTTTTGTGGAAAATCGAGGAGTGCGATTATTCGCGCCTCTGTGGCCGCTTTTACGGGCGCTGAGGTGCGCGAGCGCGATCGCGCTCGTTAGAAATGATGGACTGACTATGTATTTACATGACTATGTGACACCCTTGTATACTGGTAGATAGGTCCAGGACTATGTATCGTCCTTGTATACTGGTAGAGATAGGTCCAGGACTATGTATTGACCTTCTATACTGGTAGATCTGTCCAGGATTATGTATCGTCCTTGCATAATGTTAGATCGGTCCAGGACTATATATCGTCCTTGTATACTGGTAGATTTGTCCAGGACTATGTATTTACATGACTATGTTACATCGTTGTATACTGGTAGATAGGTCCAGGAATATGTATCATCCTTGTATACTGGTAGATAGGTCCAGGAATATGTATCATCCTTGTATACTGGTAGATAGGTCCAGGACTATGTGACATCCTTGTATGCTGGTAGATAGGTCCAGGACTATGTATCATCCTAGTATACTGGTAGATAGGTCCAGGACTATGTATCATCCTTGTAGACTGTTGGATAGAACCAGGATTATGTGACACCCTTGTATACTGGTAGATAGGTCCAGGACTACGTATTTACATGACTATGTAACATCGTTGTATACTGGTAGATAGATACAGGAGTATGTATCATCCTTGTATACTGGTAGATAGGTACAGGACTATGTGACACCCTTGTATACTGGTGGATAGGTCCAGGACTATGTACTTACATGACTTTGTGACATCGTTGTATACCGGTAGATAGGTCCAGGACTATGTGTCATCTTTGTATACATTTAGATAGCTCCAGGACTATGTATCATCCTTGTATATAGATAGGTCCAGGACTATGAATCATCCTTGTATACTGGTAGATAGGTCCTGGGATATGTATTGTCCTTGTATACCAGTAGATAGGTCCGGGACTTGACATCCTTGTATAGTGGTATATGGGCCCAGTAAAGGACTATGTATGATTGCTCTGTGTACATGTATATTTGTAGATAGGTCCAGTGAAAGACTATGTACAATTGCTCTGTGTATATTTGTAGATAGGTCCAGTGAAGGACTATGTACATTTGCTCTGTGTATATTTGTAGATAGGTCCAGTGAAGGACTATGTATGATTGCTCTGTGTACATTTGTAGATAGGTCCAGTGAAGGACTATGTACATTTGCTCTGTATATATTTGTAGATAGGTCCAGTGAAGGACTATGTACATTTGCTCTGTGTATATTTGTAGATAGGTCCAGTGAAGGACTATGTACAATTGCTCTGTGAAAATCCAAACCTGAAGTTCCTTGTGTTTGCCTATCACCATTGTATGATGAATGGAATACAGCAGACCTTATGGGACAGCAAAGTCAAGTTTATTCGTATAGATGGCAACACTAAACCATCTGAACGTCTGGTAAGACTTACTAGTTTATTTGGGGATCTCTTTCATGCCTTTCTAATACCTATGTTTTGATAACCAATACATGATGACAAATAACATTTGCTATTTTCTATTGTCAATGTAGTACCCACGAAGAATTATAGTATGTAAATGGCAATTCTTGTGTTACCAGAAAACCTGAAGCAAGGTTGGATTTATATAATGTAAAATGTATATATATATATATATTAGCTTCATTTAGCCACCTTTACAATAGTCTGTGCAACCTTGACCAGGTAGATGGTCTTTGTTCTTGTAAAACATCAGTTCTTGCATTTATGCATTATTTTCTAAATACGTTTCAGTTGCATGTCTTATATATTCCAAACTACATTGTAACGTTTGCGTACAGTATCTCGTCCAGCAGTTTCAGTCTGACCCGAACTGTAGAGTGGCCATACTCAGTATCTTGGCAGCAGGAGTGGTAAGTCTAATGTTTTCGTTCGATGATTATTATTCACATGGTAATGACATTAACTCACGGAACTCTAGATGAATTTCAAAGATACATGCAGTTTGCAAGTTTAGAATTGAGGCATTATTCAATTGTTAGAGTTTGTAGCCTCCTAAAAAGTCGGTGTAACCCCCTCAGACTGCATCAGGAAAAAAAAACATAGTACGCATGCGCTTTCAGTACGTATCCTTTTTGATTGACACAGAAGGCGTATATCTACATATAAAGGACATGGAGAATACATCCAGTATATTTAATAGAAGAGTGAAGAAGTTAGATGCATATCTGTTTTGACAAGGGCATTTGGTTGAACGTCTTGTTTAACTGCAATATCCTGAGCACACCTCTACTTTAGTAGTGGATGATTATGATTGGCTGAGAGTAATGTGCACAAAGGCTGTAGGCTTCTCTTTCATCTCAATGCAGTCAGGTGTGTATCTGACAGTAGGAGGTATACAATCTGATGCCCTGAGAATGGAACTAGGGTAGCTATTTCAGTTTGTAGGGAATGTAAAATATGGAGGATGGCAGCACCTGAAGGTTAAGACAACTTTTGAATTATTCTCCTTTTGGAACCTGTTTGATTCTTGTTCAAAGCACTTGGCATATCATGTCAACCAAGACAGGATGTCCTCAGTATATTGAAGATGTGTTTGTATGAAATTCTATTTTATGGCAGGGTTTGACGTTCACAGCAGCTAAGTTGGTAGTATTTGCAGAGATGTACTGGACACCTGGGGTGATGGTACAGTGTGAGGACCGTGCCCATCGGATTGGTCAAACCAGCTGTGTACCTGTCCATTACCTGGTCGCCAAGGGAACCATGGATGAGTGGGTGTGGTCAGCTGTCTGCAAAAAAGTATAACAATGTAGTTTGTAATAACCCTCTACCATGATGAAGATTTACCCTTGTAATCCCACAATGCATGTTGCATCCACGTCAGTTACATCACAGGTATTCAATTATCCTGATATTGCTGAACATGATGTTAAACCTGAATTTTTCTCTCTCTCTTTATCCTGAAATATAACATTACGTAACACAGCATTAATATCAACACAGGATCACTGGACTAAACGCAGCTGAAGGGGAAGATGATAGAGCTCCAATAAGCCCTGGACATGGTGACAATGCATAATAGAGGCACATGATTTAATTAATTCAGGAGTCAGTTATGTAATGGAAACCTGACATAATTGTCACTCATGACTAGATTAAAATGGCCAATATCAGTTCTGTTTTGATTTACCATGTCCAGTTAAATACAGGGTTGAACACACCAAATTTAAGGTAATAAGGCTGAATGAATGCAAATTTATATATCAAACTACATCTGTTTTCCAGAAAATGATGGATATATTTGGTGTGTGTGAAAGAAGAAAAAAGATTTTTAATAAGATTTTTTTTATCAGTGTTTTCTAAACGTGTCTGTGAAGCAAGGTATTAAGTATATTCAGCCTAAAGCTCTGTCGTCATGGTCGTCTTTCCCATTTAGGGGCTTGTTCAGTAGATCCTGCATTGGCATTTAAATTAATGTTGTGTTACATGAGCAAGTTTAGGTGGCACAGTTATTGATTTGTATTCTTTGGATTTCCACCCATCATTCAGTTTCTAGTGAGATTTTAGTCCATCTTTGTACAGGCTTTACCTCTTACATGCATGAATATGCTTGTCTCCCAACTTGTGAGTTAAATTGGACTTTGCTATTTTGTTTGGATGTAAGACTTTGACCAAATTTGTGTTTTGGCAGACCACTGTTGTCACAGCAACATTGAATGGGCGTGTCCAGAGTCTGGATGCTGATGAGGGTGACAAGTATCAGGTAGAGGTGTTATCAAATGCTGAGGCATGGGTGCCCAGTGAGGACCAGTCACAACTGGATCTGACCAGCTTCTTCCTCCAGTCACAACTCGTAAGATATACGTACATGTAGATTATCACTATGAGTGGTCATTTATCTAAGTCTTATCAAATTAGTTTGAAATAGAGCTTAGAGTTATTACAAAGCATACAAATAAAGAGAGCAAAGAATTTTGTAGATTGTATTCCTGAAATTAAAAAAAGCAGTGATACATTTGTGTTTTTAATGGCCCTAGGCTGAAATACTAGCCCATGCAAACCTTACTGAAGAAGATGTTCATTATCCAATGTCCTGCCACTGTAATCATTCTGAGTGTTCCTAAATTAGCTGAAGCCTTACCTACACAGTTAATGTTCAAAACTAGTCCTACCGCTGGACATATCCCTCACGGAAATAGGGCACCTACTTGCGCCTTGACTATCTACTGCGCCCTAATTGCGCCCTATTTCTTCATCTCATCCACCCTGCTGTGCCCTAATTGCACCCTTCAGGAATGCGCCCTAGAAGCTAGAGTTAGGGCGCACGCCCTAACTGCACCTTATTTAGTTTGAAATGTTCTCTGATATTCAGACTAGCGCTCTACTTGCGCCCTGTGGACATAGATGTTTTCTCCAAACTTTAGATTGCGCCCTATCTGCGCCCTGTGGACATAACTATTTTTTCGAGAACTCAGACTGCGCTCTAAATGCCCCCTCTGGACATAACCATTTTATCTAAAATTCTGAGTGAACCCTACATGTATACTTGTGCCTTCTGGACTTTTTTTTCACCAACATTCATTTAGCTAGTAATCACATATGCATACATGTGTGTCATTTTAAAGACATCTGCATGCATGTCTTAGTCAAAGAAGTTTTTCCCAAAAATTCAGACTGTCTGCTTTATTCACTATTCTGGGCTATAAAGTCATTAATGTGAAATTTGGACTTTCATACTTAATTTTAATTACATTATTTCAATAAAAAAATCAGACTTTTACTTGAAAAAGATATTGCTCCTTATCTGCGCCCTACCAGTACATGTACATCATTCATGCTATTATTCTCAGAATGCGCCCTATTTGTGCCCCAACTGCGCCCTATCTGCGCCCTAATAACTGCACAATAGCATGTTATCTGATTAGTCAAAACTGTCACATGACCTTTATCTTATTGGCTGATATTAACAAAAGAAAGGCAGACATATTGGTTTTCAAAGAACCGTTTTGAATTTGAAGATTTCATGCCCATTTAACAAGATTTTGGTGTGTGTTTTATCTCTGTTTTGTGGATAGTGGATAATGTAAATGGGTTTCAGATGTGTGTAGAAGTAATTTGAAGAAAAAAACTCAAGAAAAAGTGAGCGAAAATGTCAGATGACCTAATGTACCAATTCCACAACAGCTGACTGTAGTACATGCACATATATATTCTTATAAATGTAATTCTAACCATGAATGCACATTGTAGATGAAGATAATATGTACCTGCAGAGTAAAATTAGATTTATTTAGATTTAGACTAGGTAGATGCCAATAATCATCTTTCACCTTATATCTTACACCTTATATGTATATTGTTCTGTTCCCCAACTGTGCCCTAACTGCGATCTAATTGCACCCTAACTGCGCCCCAACTGCGCCTTATCTGCGCCCTGAGACTGCGCCCCAACTGCGCCCTATTCTCTAATAGGGCGCATATAAGGCGCAATTAAAATATTTGGAACGTGCCCTAATTTGCGCCCTAGCCATATTGAGTCTAATGGCAAAATTGGGGGCGCAGATAGGGCGCTCGCCCCAATTGCGCCCCAACTACGCCCTAGCTGTCTCAATTCATGCGCCCTATTTGCGCTTTAAATGCGCCCTAATTGCACCCTATTTCTGTGTATAGTATTTGTTTGTTAGGACCATTATTATCTGCCCCCCCCCCCACAACTTCCCTTTTGAAGTGAGACAATGCAGTGACAGTTGCCAATTGTGACCTCTCATTGATTATTGTAGTCTTCCAATGATCACAAAACATCCCACTCAAAGCCTGCATTATTTCAGAAAGATTTGGCTGTTGTATGGGGGGTATATTACTTGTGCAATATAAAATGGGAGATGAAACCTCCCAGCTGCTCCCTTGGGAACTGGTAAAATATTTGGGTCTTGAAATGATGGTGTTATTATGCCCCCCCTCTAACTAGAGGGGGGCATATAGCGATCGCTTTGTCCGTCCGTCTGTCCGTCCGAATATCTTGTCCGGGCAATATCTCGGTTAATATTTGATGGACAGGATTGAAACTTGCATAGAATGTGGCCAGTGGCTCGTAGTTGTGCAGCGTAGAGTTTTTTTTCCGAGTTCCGGTATAATTTTCAAGAGTTATGGCCCTTTTTCTGAAATCTCTGTGAGTGGGACTTGTCCGGGCTGTATCTTGGTTAATATTGTATGGACAAGTATGAAATTTGCATGATATGTGGTTAGTGACCCACAGTTGTGCAGCGTAAAGTTTCTCCACGTTTCGCTCATATTTTCAAGAGTTATAGCCCTTTGTTCCTGAATTCTCCATGAATTGGGACTTGTCCGGGCTGGATCTCGATTAATATTGTATGGACAATTATGAAATTTGCAGGATGTGTGGTCAGTGCCCTGTAGTTGTGCAGCGTGAAGTTTCTCCGCGTTTCGCATATATTTTCAAGAGTTATGGCCCTTTTTTCTTCAAATCTTTGTGAATTGGAACTTGTCCGGGCTGGATCTCGGTTAATATTGTATAGACAATTATGAAATTTGCAGGATATATGGTCAGTGCCCTGTAGTTGTGCAGCGTGAAGTTTCTCCATATTTCGCCTATATTTTCAAGAGTTATGGCCCTTTTTTCTTAAAATCTTCGTGAATTGGGATTTGTAAGTCTGGATCTCGGTTAATATTGTATGAACAAGTATGAAATTTGCATGACATGTGGTCAGTGACCCATAGGTGTGCAGCGTGGAGTTACTCTGTTTTCGGTTATATTTTCAAGAGTTATGGCCCTTTGTTTAAACCTAAGTGAATGGGATATATTTATTTGTCCAAGCTGGATCTCAGTCCATAACCGATTTGAACCAGGAAAATGGCTATATTATATGTTATTCTACATTCCAAAGCAGACAACGTAAGTCCTGAAGTATGAAATTGCCCCAAAAACAGTGAATTGGGTGCAAAATTCAAAGTTCACTGATCGCTTCATAATTTCACCACAATATACTCCCAATGAATGTAGGTCTCATAACCAGATCACATTTTCAGATTTGGCGAAAGCCCTGGCGACCATCTTGCATCGAAGCATCGTAGTATCACTTGTTGCTTAATACTTGGAATATGTATTATGTGAGGCATGGCAAAAAGTGACTGAGACAGAATTTTTATAATTATCCAAATTAGGCCTCCACCAACCAATAAAGAAATGCAGAACAATGGCGGGGCAGTGTCGGATTAAAGTGGAACGGGGGGGCATACAATTGAGCAATCTCTGATTGCTTCCTTGCTGTGTTTGTGACTCTGGGAGCAAATGATGTCAAGATTTTTATATGATGGAAAAACCAATAACTAATAATGAATTCCACCTTTTGTACACACAGCCTCCTAGTCAGAGATCAATCAAGGATTTTCTGATGAACTCACCAACAATAAAAACCTCCAAACAGTCAGCATCTACTGGTGAAGGGAACCCCCATAGAGACTCCAGGAATACATCGTTGAATGAAATCAGCAAAGATGAACTCAAAAAGAAGGTTATTCACATTACACTGAGTGATTCTGAAGATGACACAGTGAAGACCTCTCATGCCGAGTCAATGGACTGGGATGAACCCAAAATAGACACCAGTCATAAACAGGACCCTCTCCAGGTTACAAAGTGCTCTGTAAGCCTCGCAAAATCTGAAGAAAGCTACTCCTCAAAGTTCACTGCAAGACATTTGAAAGAAGGGTCAGCTAAACGAAAAAGAAAAGCAGAAACCAAAGAAGCTATGTTCAAAAGGTGTAAAACCAGCTCCAGTCATCTTAGAAATTCACTTGAACTACCTTGTTCTCATATAGTTACCCTTATTGAAGCTGATGATATGGATGGTGACGATTTTACATCTGCTTCCACTCATGCACTGAGAGCAAACATCCAGAAGTGTCAACAATCTTTGACACCAGGTTATACTGACCCAGCATTCATCAATACTGACAAAAGAACTCCACTGTTCAAGAGAAGTTTGCAGAAAGAAAACTTTTCAGAGAAAACAGAGCACACATATTCAACAGAATCAGATACACCGGAACAAACTTTGTCAACTGTAGTTACAGACATCAGAACTGCAAGTGATACTGGGAAATGGGACTGCTCAGTGTGCACCTATCTGAATCACCCTTCACTGCCTTACTGTGAAATGTGTAACACACCAGACAAGACAAAAACACATCGTAGTGGTTCACGTGGGGGAAAAAATTGTCATTTAGCACAGCCTATTGTAGAAAAGGGCATAAAACATTCTCCAAATTCTGACAATATGGATTTTCCAAGCCAACAGTGTAATAAGCTATCCACACAATGCAGGAACACACATTCGTCTGATGATGATGATACAAGTTGTCTCCCTTGGCATTCTACTGAACCAGACCCTGCTAATGCTCAAACTCTGAATCAGATGACTGATTGTGAGGAAACTTCACATACGAATTCTGAGGTAAATAATCCTGTGGTTGACCCTGATGCTTCAGACACAGAGTCCAGTTACTGCCTTTCAGGGATCACCTCCCACTCAAAACTCTCTGTATATTTTGACAGTACAGATATAGATTCAGACTGTGTAGAATCTGGAAGAGATTTGTTTTCTTCAGACAGCTCAGAGGCTGATCTACCTACAATCACATACACAAGTCGGCGGCGCACCGGTAAAGCACAGCTGACCTCAGGAAATAATGAAGATAACATTTCAATTGACCAGTTTGACAGTGATTCACAGGGTTTAGGAAGCTCCTGTAGAACTACACAGGAGAACACAACAGTGAACGTGAACGACCTAGCCACTTGTACATCTTCAAGTGGTGTATCAGAGCCAGGTTGTGGACAGACAGACATCAATATTCCCTCTATCAATAATGCTGTTAACAATGTACGATCAGCAGATTCTCTACCTGATAATCGTTCTGTTCCCAAGAATGCTGTTAGTGAGGATGTGATCAGTTTGAGTACGCCTCCTAACCCTGATCAGACATCCGTTTGTGAAGAGACACAGGCTGCCAAGCTTCTGTTCTCGCCTACACGTGGGAGTAAGGAGAGGTCAGATGAGCAGTGGTTCTGTCCAGACTGTAACACAATCAATGTTGAGTATGAGCAGGACTGTGAGGGCTGTCTTGCTTCCAGACCTGTCCATACTACTGGTAAGAATTCATTTCATTGGTCAGTTTGAGTGATAGTACTTCAACAATTTCTACCAAAGTTTCAAAGATTGTTATGTTAACTTACCATTCATGGAACACAACCCTATTATGAAGAATTGGTCTTCAGTATTCCCTTGCAGACTAGCCAGAAATTATCAGAGTGAATAAAAACAAGACCACAAACAACTCACGTACAGCCTTCAAGAACAACATTTTGGCAAAGCTTTGAGAGGTAAATACATGACTTGCCGGTCGTGTGAAAGTGGCAAAAAAGAAGAGTTATTGCCCCTTTAATTTTTCAGGAGCAAGATTCAGATAAAGCAATGCCTTCAACATGGGCCTCGGGGAAAATCACTGTCATAAGTTTGTTTATAGACCACGTCAGAAGCTGACACAGACCTGAAATGTCACTGAACTGTTCTAGAGTGAAAGAAGTCTGAAGAAATCATGTAACAAATCCTTTGAAATAACTTTTTTCATCAATTTTCAGTCCATGCCCATACTTACAGCATGCGTGAAGCAAAAGTTTACTCGTGGTTCGCATTGCACTATGGGAAGGAAACATGGCGGTTTTTGCTATTTTTAGACGACCGGCAAGGCGTGTATTACTTTTCACTTTTAGTCATTAAAGGGGTTAAAAATAGAAATTTATTTATTTATTTATTTATTTATTTATTTTTTTCAGCCTAAGATTAGACACTGATGTAAAATGGTGGAACTTGATAGTGAATGTGACAAGTTTTGGTAATGAAAGTGTTTGACCTAATCACTTTGATTTATGTCTATCAGGTGCAGAAGCACATGGTACTAAGAAGTTGGAGAGATAGTGAATGTGACAAGTTTGATAATGAAAGTGTTTGACCTAATCACTTTGATTTATGTTTATTAGATGCAGAATCACATGGTACTAAGAAATTGGAGAGAGTGGTGGATTTAGATACAATACCAACATACAAGTCCTTCTATTATTGCTGTAGCAAGTACACAGGTCGTGTTTACCTGTTTGATGAAGTAAGTCTCCAGTGATCTCCATTACATGGCTACATTGCACACTAAAATCTCAAAAGTGAACCATATTATACGCCCCATGTATTAGCTTGCCTGTTGAAGTACAGGGAGAGCTGATGTTGTGACCCTGGCATTGGCGTCTGTATCAGTGTCGTTGGCATCCAATAGATTGTGTTAAGGCCTGTTTCTCTGGAGATACTGCCTGGATTCCTCCCAAATTATTATTGTTCTGGCTACGGTTTTACATTTACATTATGCCCTTACATTGCCCATGTAACCTGGGTGTTAAGGTAGCAAAAATTATATATAAAGATCAGATACATCTAACACCTTATATTTCTTATTTCAATATATTTGTGGAATACTAAATGAAATATATTATCAGGGATTCATACAAGTCAAAAATTATACCACCGAAAACTCAATATTTCTCAAAATTGAGTTTTCACAATGGTGATATTGAGTTTTAAAAAATTTCACCGCCAATTCAAAGATTGCGATTGAGTTTTCCAAAAAATTTACCACCGATTCACCCATTGGTATTGAGTTCTCAAATATTTCAACCACCACCATGCACATGATGTTGTTGGTGTGTTTTAATATGGTCAATATATTATACTATGAGCAGGGGTTATTTTTGACCAAAAAAAATTCATCTACCCAATATCCAAATTCAATAAAACACAATTTATTCAGCGCGTCTTCAGCTAAAGTTTTCAACGAATGAAGTATAAAAACCAAGAGATTTACATGTACCGTACCACAAGATCAGTCTGAATAACATTGGACATATGGGAATCTATATCACGAATGAAATCGGTGAGAGAAATCAAGCAGTAATTCTTTAAAACAGCAAAGGATCGAACCAGGAAACATGCCCTCTTTTCTGCAGTTAACTGCACCAAACACAGCCTCTGCAGATTGTTACCGAATCAAAGTTTAATAAAGTTTTTACATGAGACAGCTCTGCCAAGTTCTAGAGTCTAAATTTTCTGAAAACTACCGAATATTTTGGATGGTCACATTCACTCAATGTTAAATTTTCACGCAAATTTCTTAAGTGCTATTTATCTCCTGTTAATTTTTTCCAAAATCCATTTCTGGAGGTCACCTCGTATTTAATTTCAGGTCTCATAAAATTCCTTCGGGACAGGCCCATGGATGTACATTATCCTCTGGCTAAATTTTCAATGAAGGTTTATGCAAGTTAATACAGAAATATGTATAAATAATATGCCTTTTTCTAAAGTATGGTTTTCCATTACTCTTCCAACTATGAAAATTTATCGTTTATAATCAACAAGGAGTCAACTTTATGGAGCAGACGAAGATAAAATATGCAGCCTTGTCTAATACCGCAGCGTCATCTCATGAGTGAAGTTGTAGACCAGTCAATGTACTTTACAAAAATACAACCCGATCATGATTGCAGGTCTTAGCTTGTACAAGTCATGCGAAATTTAGACGTTTAGTCTTGATGTATTTTCAATCCTTGACAGTGCTGGACATTTCACTTTTTACTTCATGTTTGAGGGATACTGAATGAACGGAACGTCGGCATCACGGTACAGATTTCCCCGACTGACTGCAGGCACGTGGCTCTGCAAAGTGCTAGACTGTCGGGCTGTCATCCCTATTGCGGTAATGGAAACTTCCACTGATCCAGTGTTGTAAGCCCACAAGGCTTCCCAATGAATCAAATTGGAAGACTTCACTTTCAAAATAGGGAAGTAAGGCACAAAAGTTTTCAACACACATATCGCTTTTCAGCAACAACAACGTGAGGGCAGATTTTTCTTTCGTTTCGTAGACTATATTTTCTTTGTATTTCATTTCTGAAACTTGCAACTCTGACGGACAAATTCACGACCTAAGCGATTTAAAGATGACAACAACTAAACAGGGTCTGCTTGAAGTTGAAGGAAAAAAAACTTTTACGACGACAGATGGCCGATAAAAACTTTTGGGTCGGCAGCTTTTCGATGGAGCGGGCGGGTTACGCCCAACTGACATATTTTTAAGGATGGCTCAATCTAAAGTTATTTAGAATACTTGTCTGTCCTCTAACACACGTCGCCAGTTTCGTCTCAAACCTTAGTGATAGTCGGGAACCCTCGGTAGTACGAATGCAGGCTGCCACACAATAAACGTTTGAGGGTTCCGGAAATAATTTATGCAAGCAATTGTTTCTGCTGCTACGCGGCGCTGTGATTAACAACAACACCACCACACGTGGTGGCACGCTTTCGGCGCCTGTGAAAGGTAAACTTAGTATCGTTTTCGCGGTAAGATCGTTGAGTTTATTTCGTAATTTGGGACAGTCAAATTAACTTTGTCCAATAAAACGAAAGCAATTGAGTTTATTGCCATACGAATTGAGTTTTCAAATTTTTTTTTGACCACCGAATACCGGTGGTAAAAAGTGACTTGTATGAATCTCTGATTATGTATACTGCCAGGGCATACAACTCCATTCTATGACGATGTACTACCAGAGTAGTCTCCCCTTTGCCATTTCCAACAATGTGCAATCTGACTGTTGAGACTGTAACCTCATTTGTTGAAAGCTGAAAAAATTAACTACAAGAACCATAATTATGCCCCCTCTAACTAGAATTTCTTGTCCGCGCAATATCTCGGTTAATATTCGATGGACAGGATTGAAACTTGCATGAAATGTGGCCAGTACCTCGAAGTTGTGCAGCGTCAAGATTTTCTGAGTTTCGGAAAGAGTTATGGCTCTTCATTCCTGAAATCGCCGTGAAATGGGACTTGTCCGGGCTGGATCTTGGTTAATATTGTATGGACAATTACGAAATGTGCATGATATGTCATCAGTGCCCTGTAGTTGTGCGCTATTGTCATCAGGACCCACAGTCAAGTGTGTACTATGTAAATTTCTGTGGCATGAAACTTGTTGTGATATTGGAATGACGAGCGACGGCGTCCAGGAATCAGAATTTATCGACTGGATATGCGACAGCTGTATAGCAGCGTTATCAGGTGATTTCACGTCTACTTACACAACGCCTGAGATAGATGACGACATGATTTCAAACCGTAGACAAACGGACCCATTTACTTTCGATTTACCGAGGAAAGGATTAAACATTGGCCATTTAAACGTGAGAAGTTTGCCAAATAAATTTGATGAATAGAAACGTTTATGTGATTGTCCCGGAAAAAATTTTGATGTATTTGGTCTCTCCGAAACTTGGCTATCAGATGAATTTGATGAAAATGCTTTCAAGATAGACGGTTACAAAGAATACAGACGCGATCGTAAAAATCAAGGAAGGGGCGGCGTCATGGCTTATGTCAACAGTACTCTAGCGCACCGTCGACGCGACGATCTTGAAAGCGACCAACTGGAGGACTTATGGATTGAGATTCAAATAAATAAAAAATGCCGTCCTCTCCTGATTGGGTTTATCTACAGACCCCCTGATTGTAAAACCGCATGGAATGAACATTTTCAAAAATCTCTGGACAAAATTATGACAAATGAAGATCAAGTAATTATAATGGGGGATTTTAACTATGATGTTACGGGTAGAAATAATAGAAATTGGCTCCACTTTATGTCGAGCTATGGTTTGACACAGTTTGTTGACTCTCCTACTCGTATTACGGAAGAAACGGCGACGATAATTGATCATATTTTTGCCTCTCACCCGGACAAAGTTTATTGTTCTAAAGTTCTTGACTATAACATCAGTGACCACAAACTTATATTTGCAAATTACAAACACATACCGAGAAAAGGGAAGGTCACTCATGATTCGATTAAGTTTAGATGCACAAAGAACTTTGATGAACTGAAGTTTAAACACTATCTCAGCACTGCACCGTGGTCGGTATTGGACTGTTTCGATGATCCCGATGACATGCTAGCCGGTTGGATTGATTTGTTTAACCAGGTGCTAGATGATCATGCTCCAGTTAAAGAAAAGAGGGTTAAGTATCCGAAACGTCCCAAATGGTGGTCGGAAGAAATTGACAACGTAGTTCGACTTCGCGATGAGTGTGATCAAAAAAGTAACAGTGACACATACAAAGGTTTGAGAAATCGAGCACATTTCCTTCAGCGCAAATCAAAAAGGGACTATTATGTAAATTTAATTGAACAAAATAGCAAAACTAATCAATTTTGGACTCATCTTAAGGAAACATTACCCTCAAAAAATATATCTACCACTGTATATTTGGAAGAGGAAGGTGAATTTTACTCGCAACCAGAGGATGTGGCTGAGAAATTCAATGAATTTTTCACAGAAATTGCTGCAAATTTAGTTCCGGATGATTTTTCGAGTGAAAATATAGAATGTCACGAAAAACTGAAATCTCACATACAGGATCACCTGCCTGAAGGGGTTAAATTTTCAATTCCTCCCCTTAATGTTAATGAAGTTAAAAAATCTCTTGAAAGTATAGATATTACCAAAGCTTCTGGAATTGACGGTATGAAACCGAAATTTTTGAAAATTGGTGCGGATGAAATATCCCCGTCGCTGACAAGAATATTGAATGTTTGCATAAACCAAGGTACATTTCCGTCTCCATGGAAGATAGCGAAGGTAATACCTATTTTCAAGACCGGATCAAAATCCAAGGTTGAAAATTATAGGCCTGTGTCTGTCCTGCCAATTGTATCGAAGATACTGGAGAGACACATTCATCAACACTTTTATTCATACTTGACCGAATTTGATTTGTTGTTTGCTGGACAGTCGGGTTTTCGGCCTGGGCATTCGTGTCAAAGTACTTTGTTGAAACTTTTAGATCATTGGCGCTCTATGGTTGACAAGGGCAAACTAGTCGGAGCAGTCTTTATAGATCTGCGCAAGGCATTTGACCTTGTCGACCACAGAATCCTTCTTCAGAAAATTGAATATTATGGTTGTTCAAAAGGAACTTTAAATTTTTTCGATTCATATTTGCAAAATCGTAAACAAATGGTAACGGTCTGTGGAGCTTACAGCAATTCGCGTTCGGTGACTTGTGGAGTACCTCAGGGGTCTATATTAGGACCTTTGTTTTTTCTCATTTTCATTAATGATTTGCCGTTGTACTTAGATAATAACATCGATATGTATGCTGATGATTCCACGCTCTACACATCAGGTAATAGCATTGGTGAACTTGAAAATAGATTGTCTTTAGACCTCCAAAAGCTCTCAAATTGGTGTAGAGCTAACAGAATGTTAGTTAACGCTACGAAAACAAAAGTAATGCTATTCACGTCTCACCAAAAACGAGCCTACTTGCCCAAAAGTAATATTGATCTAACTTACAATAACGAACCCTTGACCAAAACTGAAAACAAAAAGCTTTTAGGAGTGTATCTAAACTGTAACTTTTCGTGGACCACACACGTTGATTATATTTGTAGAAAATTATCTAAAAAGTTGGCGCTATTCAGGCGTATTCGCCACTTATTGCCTTTTTGTGCCCGAAAAGCTTTTTATAACAGTTATATTTTACCTACTTTTGACTATTGTTGTATTGTTTGGGGAAATTGTGACCATACCAATCTACTAAAATTATACAGGCTACAAAAACAAGCAGTGAGGCTGGTACAAGGTGCTGATCGTTATGATCACACTGCCCCAATTTTTAAGAAATTAAGATGGCTTCCACTGATGGATCGACTGAAATATCACACGGGGATACAAATGTATAAGATTTTTAACAAATTTTGTCCTAGTTATTTGTCTGATCTTTTTAGCCTATTCGGAAATTCTACTGTCCGTATTTTACGCTCAACGACAAAGAACAATTTTTGTCTGCCGAGGGCAAGAACTGAATTATTTAAGAAAAGTTTGTCGTACTCCGGAGCTGATTTATGGAATGGACTATCCGTTGAAATACGAAGCGCCCCCTCGCTTAAGAGTTTTAAATCAAAGTATTATGAATATCTGGTATCAAATATTTAATCTGCTACATGCTTATTTTATAATGTGTTAAAACTAGTCAGTATTCAATTAGTCACATTCTTGCACGGATTTGTCATTCGTATATTACTATCATTATTTCATATATGTTTTTATGTTTGTCCTTGTCCATTATGCCTTGTATATATGCAGTCGACCCTGTGGAAGATCGGCCTTCTTGGCCGAACAGGTCATCGACTAAAAATAAAGTTCATTATTATTATTATCTCAGCGTTTCGGTTATATTTTCAAAAGTTATGGCCCTTTGTTCCTTAAATCTCCATGAAATGGGACTTGTCCGGGCTGGATCTTGGTTAATATTGTATGGACAATTATGAAATGTGCATGATATGTGGTCAGTGCTCTGTAGTTGTGCAGCGTGAAGTTCCTCCGCGTTTCGCTGATATTTTCAAGAGTTACGGCCCTTCATTCCTTAAATCTCCGTGAATTGGGACTTGTCCGGGTTGGATCTTGGTCAGTATTGTATGGACAATTATGAAATTTGCATGATATGTGGTCAGTGCCCTGTATTTGTGCAGCGTGAAGTTTCTCTGCGTTTCGGTTATATTTTCAAGGGTTATGGCCCTTTGTTCCTCAAACCTTAGTGAATGGGATATATATATTTGTGCAGGCTGAATTGATACTTGGGATATACATTATACAATTAAATCAAGGTGAAGAAAATGACTGAAGCAAAGTTTTGATGATATTTATGCAAATTAGGCCTTGGTCGACCAATTAAAATCACCCGATTTCCAATTAACCGATTTGGACATGAAAAGTGACTATATATATGTTATTCTACATTCCAAAGCAGACCACATAGGTCCTGAAGTATGAAATTGTCCCAAAAAGGGTGGATTCGGTGCAAAATTCAAAGTTCACTCACCGCTTCATAATTTCACCAAAATATCCTCCAAGGAATGTAGGTCTCATAACCAGGTCACATTTTCGGATTTGGCGAAAGCCCTGGCGATCATCTTGCATCAAAACATTGTAGTATCAGTTGTTGGTCGATCGACTTGATACTTGGAATATGTATTATGCGAGGCATGGAGAAAAAAGTGACTAAAACAGAATTTTTATAATTATCCAAATTAGGCCTCCATCGAACAATACAGAACAGCACAATGGCGGGGCAGTGTCGGACTAAAGTGGAAGGGGGGGGGGGGGGGGGGCATACAATTAAGCAATCTGTGATTGATTCTTTCCTGTGTTATGCTTGCTCCTCAACACATATTGTTTTAATCTGTCATTGATCTAATCAGTTTCCAAACAAGCTACATGTGTGTATCTTTTATCTTGATTTGTGAGGTTATGTCTGTTCATTGTAAAACTCCCTTGTATGACAACGTAGGACCAAGACTGGTCTCCTCTCTGCGTTACACATTAATATCAGATGAAAGCTTTTACATTGGGTGCTGAGATGTTCCATGTGAAACTGTACAAATCTTGGTTACACTTTATTATCACCACATCGATGAGCCACATCATACATCAACACTCCATGTATAAGTATTATTGAGTCACTGCAATTGGACATAAACATGATATATAAAAGTTGCAGAAGCATAAACATGTATGCTTGTTTGGTGTTTTTCAAATATAAATGTTATATAGCATATAGCACTGATCCCATTAGCATTTCTGCTAATTTCCAACTTTCACTGGTCAAAAATTTTTAATTATGCCGATTCACATATGATGGTGGCGCCATCTGGGGGTCAAGTTAAAATTTCGTTTTCGGACAATAACTATTGAAAAACTGAATGGATTCTTTTCAAATTTGGTATGTGGGTACCCCACCTCAAGATCTTGCTTGGGATTGTTTTTTCACGCCGATCTGCCTATAGGTGGCACCACCTGGGGGCCAAGTTAAAATTTGGTTTCCAGACAATAACTTCTGAAAAACTGAACAGATCCTTTTCAAATTTGGTATGTGAGTACCTTGCCTCAAGATCTCGCTTGGGATCGTTTTTCACCCAATCCACCTATGGGTGGCACCATCTGGGGTCAAGTTTAAATTTAGTTTCTGGACAATAACTTCTGAAATACTGAACAGACTCTTTTCAAATTTGGTATGTGGGTACCTCGCCTCAAGATCTTGCTTGAGATTGTTTTTTCACGCCGATCTGCTTATAAGTGGCACCACCTGGGGGCAGATTTAAACTTTCATTTCTGGACAATAAAACTCAATGGGATTGAGACAAATTCCGTAATTCTGGGTACCTTGCCAATGGATCTCACTTGTGATTGCTCTCCATGTTGGGTGCTGAATGTTACGGTACCAATTAATCCAAATCAATTGTTTCAACGTCCGGGGACTTCATTCAACCGCTCGGGTTTTCATTGTAAATAGCATTGAGATTTCAATTTAAATATCAATCGGCAGTCTTCAATAAGTGGGCTTTCTTACCAATTTCAGGAGAGACGAGCTTTGAATGTTAATTTCCTCCCACTTGATATGACTGTGGGCAATGTGGATGATCTACCTGACCTCCTGTTACATCCAGTCAACTTACGGATCGTCCGGCGATTTGTCCAAGAATGGAACAGGTGAAAATGAGAGATAGCATTGTACCCAAGTATCCCCTTGAGCATGTCTTATATTTTTTATCACTAGAACAATTATTATCTCTCAGCCAAAATGCGGCCAAAGAGGTATTGTCATCATCTGTCTGTCCGGCTGTCAATCCATATTCGATGTGGAGACGATATCGCTTGAAGAGCCAGTCTCTTCAAATTCATACAACAGTTGTCTCCCCAAATTCATACAACAGTTGCAGCTGGTGATGGGTCAGAAGCCTATTGAACATGACTGACCTTGACCTATTTTAGAAAGGTCAAATTTTAGTTTTTGCAATATTTTTTGATACCCGACTTGACTGACCTTGACATCTTTTCACAAGGTCATTCCCTTTTATATTATATGTTAAAGTAATGCTACAACCAGATCACATAGGAGTGTGTGAGCGTCAGTTATTATATTGACCTTATACCATGCTACACATTACCCCAGACACACATTGCAATCAACTTTAATACACACGTGATTGGTCGATACATTAATGATCCAACAGTTGGTTGTAAATGGCAAATTGAGATCATGCTCTAATAGCATGGCTATTGCTGTCACAAGATACACCAGTTGCTGTGGTTGATATATTCCATATTGATCTGACGATTTTCCAGATATAAGTTGAAGATGACCATGACCCATTTTTTTTTCAAGGTCAGATTATATTTATTTCGAAAGTTCATGAAGGATTTTACCAACACTGTTCAAATTCACACCACATAAGAAAATTCCCATGAGACAGGTCTATGATCCCAGGTCTTGAGAGCCCCAATTTATGATGGCTAAACAAGTCAAGACAAACGATAACTATCATGTTAACCTGTCTAATAAGTCAGTTATTCAAGGCACCCGTGGGGTTCCCGGGTGTGAAAAGGAATAGGAACCCACCCGTGTGGTTCCCGGGTGTGAAAAAGAATAGGACCCAACGTCGTGATAGGACTGAAATATAGTTGAAAGCGACGTTAAATCATATTCACTCACTCACCAGTTATTCAAAAACACTATTTAGAGGCCAATTCCCAAAAACACTTTGCTTATTTTCAGTACTGATTGTTCCAAACTGTTGACAATTAGAATGTTCTTCAAGATGTTGGCAAAAGAAAATATCATCCAATCTAAGGTTTTACATGAATTGAGTTGACAGGTACATGTAGTATAAAAGTTATTGAATTATCGGAGGAATTACATAGATCATCTGCTGGTATAACATTATATTTCATACAGGTAAGTTTACAGGTAGGCTACATACACTTTCATCAGAAGGCAGCCATGGCCATCTCAGGATTGTAGGTCCCATCTTCTGTATCTGAAATCTCTGTACCAGTATATTTTCTGGTGTATAATATAGGTATTATTCCATGCTATGGGTTCCCACAGCTTTCAGCTGGTGAATTAAAACTCTCTGCCATATCCACCCATATCAGTCATATAGTTTCTGAAGTCATTCATCTACAGAACACACTTATCCAGTGCAGCTGGCTATATTGGACATGCATTCGATCTCTGCCCCTAGCAATCTATTCATGAAAGGGTAGGTCGCAGTATCCTTGCCCCAGAGATGTCCAAAAACTCTGTTGTACACGAGTACATGCATGCCTAGCCAAAGCATGTTCTTCTGGAGAGCTAGTCATTACTGTGTCGCCAAGGAGATGAAATACACTCCAGATGATGGACAATGGTAGAACAGGATTTGTTCTCTAGCTCTGTTAATCTGGTTATTTCTCCAAACGTAGTTCATATATGTCCACAGATCAGTTGGTCCTATATGAAGTTCACAATTTCTGTCTTAATCTATCCATCTGTTTTAACTTTGATTGTTCGTGTGATATCTCCAGTTCCAGGTTATGAATTTGTACCAAACTACGGGTATTATAACTTGTACTTGATACAAACAATAACGGTCCCTATTTAGTTTGAGGTCAAGGTCACTTGAACCAGAAAATCTGCAAACAATGGGGGACTTACACAATATCAATTATCCAATCAGATTCTGTGATTGCCACTACATGTACCTTTTTTGTCGATTTTGGTCTAGTAACCAGCACCTGTGGTTATCTTCTGATCATATTGTGCAGGCCTCCCATTGGATGTTTCATGTTATGGATTGGTATTAAGCTTCAGGTATACTTTGCCGATGAAGCAAAATGAACCCTATTTTATCCAGGTCAAAGGTCAAGTTCACTTAGGCCAGGAAACCCTGTAAAATTTCTGAATTGTTTGTTTATGATATGATCACAAGATAACAGTGCAGATTGTGATCAAATTTTGGTTATACATGTATCTCAATCTCATGGCAGACAAGAAGTCTATTGATTTTGAGGCTTGTCGACCAGTCCATCAGTGTGTGAGATATGTCGACCTGTCCATCAGTCTGTGAGAGACTTGTCGACCAGTCCATCAGTGTGTGAGATATTCCCAATTTTATGATGTGAATCAGATTGTGATCAAAGTTGAGATACATGGATGTAACTTTTATTAGCGCTATTAATTTTTTTAAGGTCATGTCACTGAAGTCCCAAACAAGATAATGTTGTAGGGCAGATTCGTATCCACAGTCGTATATTAGGGGTATTATATTTAATTGTTGGGTACAAAATTATGTATACAACTAGATGTTTACATGTCTACATACTACATTTCTACATGTTTTCCATATGATGTGACATCTTGGTGTCCGTTCTAATGTATGAATTGTTCCTGTTTGTAGAGAGTTACAAGTGTAGTAGCTGGCAGTCCCAGTTGCCACCATCATGAAAAAGTTATGAATTGTCATGAAAAAATCAGGAATTTAATTTGCTTTTGTAAAAGTCATGAAAAAATCATGAGTTATCTTAAATTCCCACAATGTCCCTTCTGATCTATTCAAGCTACGTATATATTTTTCAAGCGACACATTCAAAGTTGTGAATGACAATTATTTGTCAGTGTTACAGCTGAACCTATAATAGATATAAATCTGATATCATTCCATCACTTTGCTATACTGTCTCTAATTTCAACAAAGCCATTTTAGTGTTGTGCATGGACTGACCAGTGCTTTATTGCCATTTTGGCCTCGGGGGTATTGTCATTGCCATGTACGTCCGTCCATCCGTTACCACATTTTAGGCAAAACCGCTTGAGACAACCACTAAATTTTGAACAATTATTTATCTAGTGCTAATTCAGACGCCTATCAAAATTTGACATATTTTACAGAGTTATGCCCCTTTACAGATATTGATTTATATTTCTGTCCTATATGCTTGAATGTAACTAACTATATCTGCAGAACTTGGTTCGATATAGCTATTATATTTTGAAAACTTATTTATATTGTTGTATTCTAGAAGCCAACAAAAAATTACTCGCCTCGCCCCTTATTTTACAGAGTTATGCCCCTTTTCGGGTGCAGTTATCTCTGATTTTGTGATATATGCTTAAATGAAACCAGTTATGTATCATTAACTGTCTTTGGTACAGCTACCAAATTATGTGCTGTACCAAATTATGAGGAAACTTTTTATCCAGTTGTAGTCTAGATACCTACAAAAAAATTAGTGGTCTCGGCCGTATTTTATGGAGTTATGCCCCTTTCGGATGTATAATAATGTCCGATTTTGTGATCTGTAGTTGAATGTACAAGTTATAACGGAAGATCCGTGTTCAGAACAGGTGCTAAATTTTGGAAACTTATTTATCTACTTGTATTCTTATCCGTCGGTCATTTTGGCTTCGGGGTATTGTCATCGCCATGTACGTCTGTCTGTTATCGCATTTTAGGCAAAACTGCTGGAGACACAACCACCAAATTTTTAACACTTATTTATCTAGTGCCAAGTCAGATGCCTATCGAAAGTGGCTCCCCTCGGCCCATATTTTACAGAATTATACCCCTTTACAGGTATATTAATTTCTATTTTTGTCATATATGCTTGAATGTAACTAACTGTATCTGCAGAACTGTAATACTTAGCATGCTTAGTTCTATACTCTATACACTGATCTGTTGATACATCCATACACTGCAAATTGTAAATTAGCTTGGCTTTAGCTTGATTATTCCACATAGTACTATCTCTTCCCCAATTCACACTACACATGGGTCTCAATCACTTGGGGAAAGCCGAGGGGTTTTGATTAGATCAATCTCATGTATACTATCTGGTATGAGAAGTCCAGTCCCATTATTCCATAGAGGTTATGAAAAAAACGGTCACATTTGGTTCATTAAAAAGTCATAAATTTTCATTTATTGTGAGCTTTGGCTACTCTGCAGCCCATTCACCACAAATTATAGCAATGAGAGGCAATAACTTTTGAAAAGCATCAAAAATAATTTTGTGTGAATTAAGATTTTGATATAGAATAGAATTTATTCCACCTCAGTTGTTCCCAGATTTGGAATAGAAAAGCATACATAAATACATATAAACAGACATACATCTGGATATATTTGGAGGTAAAAATGGAGGGAAAACTGGCTTCATTTTACTTGTCACTTGAAATTAATTGTAAGGAAACTCGGCCTTGCTGATATAGGAGTAATGTATACATGGCATATCGCATCACTGTAAATTAGAAATTCACTATCTTCCATTTAAATCACCATATTCTTCAGTATCTGCTGGTGATTTATCAAAAGTGACAATTTTGTCAATTTATTTCAACTTCCTGGTTGCTAGTTGTGATGGTAGCAATTATCTCAAACTACCCTCAAAAGTAAAGGCCAACCTTTAAATTGTTTGTTGGGCATAACTACTCGCCAAGAAGGCCCCCATTCAAAACTTGTTTATCTCAGCATTATTGCAGATAAAATTCACTTTAGTTGTTCTGTACAAAAGGACAACTACTTGGACAGCTACTTATTTTCATGGAATCCAACTTCTGTAAAAAATGCTGTCAATTGGAATTGCAGGAATCCAACTAGATTCCTGTAATATGAGCAAAATGTACAAGACTAAGTTTAGATTCTCATAGATTCCTGCTGAGCAGAATTATGAGAATCTGTCTGAATTCCCGTGAATTTTAATCAAACACAAGGCCTGATAGGTACTGTTATAACAAGGCCTGATAGGTACTGTTATAACAAGGCCTGATAGATACTGTTATAGCAAGGCCTGATAGGTATTTTATAGCAAGGCCTGGTAGGTATGGTTATAACAAGGCCTGGTAGGTATGGTTATAACAAGGCCTGGTAGGTATGGTTATAACAAGGCCTTATAGGTATGGTTATAGCAAGGCCTGATAGGTATGGCTATAACAAGGCCTGGTAGGTATGGTTATAACAAGGCCTGGTAGGTATGGTTATAACAAGGCCTGATAGGTATGGTTATAACAAGACCTGGTAGGTATGGTTATAACAAGGCCTGGTAGGTATGGTTATAACAAGGCCTGATAGGTATGGTTATAACAAGGCCTGGTAGGTATGGTTATAACAAGGCCTTATAGGTATGGTTATAACAAGGCCTGGTAGGTATGGTTATAACAAGGCCTGATAGGTATGGTTATAACCAGGCTTGGTAGGTATGGTTATAACAAGGCCTGGTAGGTATGGTTATAACAAGGCCTTATAGGTATGGTTATAACAAGGCCTGGTAGGTATGGTTATAACAAGGCCTGATAGGTATGGTTATAACCAGGCTTGGTAGGTATGGTTATAACAAGGCCTGGTAGGTATGGTTATAACAAGGCCTTATAGGTATGGTTATAACAAGGCCTGGTAGGTATGGTTATAGCAAGGCCTAATACGTATGATTATATCAAGGCCCTGATAGGTATGGTTATAACAAGGCCTGATAGGTATGGTTATAACAAGGCCTGGTAGATATGGTTATAACAAGGCCTGGTAGGTATGGTTATAACAAGGCCTGGTAGGTATGGTTATAACAAGGCCTGGTAGGTATGGTTATAACAAGGCCTGATAGGTATGGTTATAACAAGGCCTGATAGGTATGGTTGTAACAAGGCCTGGTAGGTATGGTTATAACAAGGCCTGGTAGGTATGGTTATAACAAGGCCGTATAGGTATGGCTATAACAAGGCCTGGTAGGTATGGTTATAACAAGGTCTGGTAGGTATGGTTATAACAAGGCCGTATAGGTATGGCTATAACAAGGCCTGGTAGGTATGGTTATAACAAGGTCTGGTAGGTATGGTTATAACAAGGCCTGGTAGGTATGGTTATAACAAGGCCTGGTAGGTATGGTTATAACAAGGCCTGGTAGGTATGGTTATAACAAGGCCTGGTAGGTATGGTTATAACAAGGCCGTATAGGTATGGCTATAACAAGGCCTGGTAGGTATGGTTATAACAAGGTCTGGTAGGTATGGTTATAACAAGGCCTTATAGGTATGGTTATAACAAGGCCTGGTAGGTATGGTTATAACAAGGCCTGATAGGTATGGTTATAACAAGGCCTGATAGGTATGGTTATAACAAGGCCTGATAGGTATGGTTATAACAAGGCCTGGTAGGTATGGTTATAACAAGGCCGTATAGGTATGGTTATAGCAAGGCCTTATTCGTATGATTATATCAAGGCCCTGATAGGTATGGTTATAACAAGGCCTGATAGGTATGGTTATAGCAAGGCTTGATAGGTATGGTTATAACAAGGCCTGATAATTACTGTTATAACAAGGCTTGACAGGTATGATCACAACTGATAGGTATTGTTATAACCAGGCCTGGTAGGTATGGTTATAATGAGGTATGGTTATAACAAGGTCTGATAGGTATGGTTATGCCCAACAAACAGTTTCTGGAGGATGGTCTAATATTAGTACCAGCATTTCCACATGATGTAGGGTTCATTTAATGGAGAAACAATTAGACAGCTCAGTGTTATCACTTGTCTACTGGCCATTGCATGTGAATATGCTCACTCTTGAATGAAGATGGAAATATTTTATGATTTGAAGACATGAATATTGCTTGTTTGATATACTGCGGCCTAAATGAAAACCTTCCCCTTTCTAATTATACATACATGTACATTTATAAATAAATCTCTCTTAGTCCATGGACACTGAAAGTTGACCGACAAGAATGTGATCACAGCCAGAGACATTTCCAACTCAAGGCCCAAATGTAGCTCAAATTCTAAATGATGTCCCAAATTAGAAACTCAAGAAAGCAACTACTGCAACGATTGATAATCAGGAATAAAATAGAAAACACGTTAATCGTAAATCACCCATATTCCTATGTGATCATTTGTCATAAATTTATTTTTTCATAATTTGTCTGTTGGGGCTGGTTCTTAATCCCACAATCATGGTTTTTACCTCCGTCGATCAGACGGAGGTCTAGGAGCGCAACGTGAAATCTCCCGCCAAATAATTGTCATATGGGGAACCCACGACTCATAGTATTTCCAATAGGGATCGTCATGGTTCCCGACGAAATCTTGAATCTTTTCTTTGGACACAAATGAATGCTTACGTCACAAAAGGTGTGTATCCTTTGCAGCGCTTCCA